>CAEGAD010066207.1:0-25204 GCA_903067055.1 Poeciliopsis paucimaculata | reverse complement strand
AAGAGGTAAATTTTGGAGTTGGTTTTTTGTTTGGTCTTTGTTTTGTTTTGATTTTTTTTTTCCCCCCCCCCCCCCCGATTTTACTACATTTCGTTGTGTGACCACATTATATCACTGTGATACGACAACATTCTCAAAAAAAAAGCCAACAAAACAACAATAATTCAAAAATGTAAATATTGCATGAAAATTTCAAAACTTCCACTTTTATTTGTTTTCTGGATGCTGTGAAATAAGACAAATTCCTACAGAAAACCGTGGGAGGTTTGAAGCCGTTAATGAAGAACGGAGCAAATTATTTAGCTTGGAAAGTTTATGATTTACACATCGCTGCTTATGAGCAAAACCACAGCATGTAATCCCAGTGACCTCCCAGGAGAATGCTCCACACACAAGCACAACAAGTGAATTTATTTATTTATTTTTTTAATATATGCCATCATTTTTTAAATATTACATGTGCGAGCTTGTTTGTTAATTTATTTTGGTCATCAAAGTCAAAGTGAAAGTGAACCTCATGGTCACATTAGCCATGTTCAGGTGTGTTCAGACAAAAATGCAACACTTGGTTTTCTCAGTGTAACGTTGATACAAAACACACGTAACGTTTTCTACAAAAAGAGGGATTTAACAGCCATTAGGCCTACGTTTGAGGTGAAATAAGTTAAAGTTAATGAACGGCTTAAAGGATGTAAAATACCACCTGTGAAAGGCTGATCTTGGGTCCAGAAGGATCTGTCCGTCCCTCACTGCTTTAGCAGATCTGCGTGTGTTCAAACTAAATGAAATCAGATTTCAGGCTCAGAACCCACGCAAACACGTTTGAGCTCAGCATATAACAAGGGAACGCGGCCAATAAAGTCAACAAAACCTCTAAATTATTTATGTGATTGTGGTCAAACCTTCTTAAAGTGCAACATTATTGAAATACTGAGGCAGCGAAGAATAGAACCAGAATAATTTTTTGACTTTCTAGATGTGTGATTGAGAGCCTTTTGGGCAGCAAACTCTTTATTTCTGAACTGATGAAAAACAAACAAACAAAAAGAAAAAGCATGAGAAAAGTCTTCCTCTCTGACATTTCTGTCCTTCTGGTGATCAGCTGTGTCTCCCTTCAGCAGCTTTTCTCCTCCCGTCCCGGCACTTGATGTCCAGATGCCTTGCCCTCATGTGTCAGTAGCGGCTAAATAATCCTCCAGGTTAATTCTTCCCAATCCCATTAGAGCCACTAAGAATAGCCAGACGCTCCCTCGGGGAGCAGGAATAATCAGAACCGCAGAGAGAAAATGTCTGTCTGCTGCTTCTGTCCAACTCCAGGCAGCAGAGTGCGTTTCATCTCTCAGGCCTCGGCTGATGTCTGCTGGGAGTTTACTGGCGTCAGCTGGGTTTGTTGCTCAAGAGGCAAACGGCAGAGATCTGCGGGTTTGCTCTCTGAGAGAGAGTCAGCAATCCTCTCTGATCCCCTGATCAGACGCTTACCGGCAGTGACGACAGCAGTCAGTCACCGACGAGTCGTTCAAGAAAACATCAAATATGAGTTTCGGCTGGAGGTGGAGAGTTTGTGTTGTCTTTCGATAAAGCCAGTTTGGGTTTATTTAAATCAGAGTTGCTGCATTTGCTCAAATACATTTACCTGAGTAACAATGTTCTTTTAAATGTACGTGTTCACTACGCTGGAGTTTGATTAGTTGAGTAAAATGTCTGGATTTTCGACCAACTGAGTGAAATACAGATGTTTTGACCAAAAATGCAGACACACACTTGCAGTTTTTGTTCATACGGTTTTTCATTTTACTGTTATTTTTTTAGTGTTGTTGAAAAAAAAGCTGATCTGGAAAACTTTATCTTTTTCCTGATTTTGTTAATTTTTGTTACTTATATGAATTATTGTGATTTTCGTCCCTGAAGTACCAACATTTCCACTTAAACTTATATTTTAATCTGTCGGATTATGTAATTTTAAACATTAAATGATTGATCATTTTGATCAGTTACTCAATACTTGAGCAAACTGGTCAGCAAATACTTTTTTTTACTCCTATTTGAGTAATTTCTTGGACGCCTTCTCTTTACTTGAGTAAAAATATATCGAAGTGGTGCTACTCTTATTTATTTGAATCCTCCAAAACCTCTGGGTTTAGTATTTGTGGCTAATGCCACTGACTTAATGGAGGTTTTTTTTTACTGTAAATAATTAGAAATATACGAGTTGGCGGATGGAGGTGAGTTGTGCCGGAGCCTGGTTGGTGGTTACTGATGGAGTTCACACGCAGGCTTGAAAATCAGCAATCTAAAAGTGGCGATCCCCGCGGATTAATCCTGGATAAGTCGCACAGCTCGACAGTCAGGTGGACGGCGAAGAAGATACGCAGAGAGAGAGAAAGTAGATCTGATGGCGCCTCAGCGGCATGACGGTGATCAGGATTGAGATTTCTGTAAATATAACGTTTGATCTTCATTAATTATTCGTTATCCGTACCACGAGCATGTGAAGATTAAATTCAGATAAATTATTTTTTTTGTTTAGAAAATGTTCCACGTCTTTATTTCCCTCAAATGCTGGAATCTTAAGGTTGCGTTTCAATATTTTTATCCAGAATTGAATGGAGTTTATTGGATTGTTGCAAAGATAAGTTAAAAGACAGAAGGATAAAAATACATGTTTAACAAGACACGTCAAACATATTCTTTGATTACATTCATGAACAAAACATAAACAAAGGCTTACCAAATTTCCAATTGCAGCAAAGATTTGTAATAAAAACCAAACTGTGATTCCAACATGGCTGAAAAAGTAAGAGAGGAAACTTCACTGCGACTCATCCTCTGTTGTATGTCTCGGCAAAAATGTCATTTTTATGAGTTGTCTCTTTTGTCTTTGCTTCCATCCATCAACCAAACTATTCCACAGATCCGCCCCACAAACGGAAACACACAAACTCTTTTTAGCCGAACGAACAAGCTTGGAAATCCTCTGAGCACTTTTTAGATGTTGCCTGGAAGTAAATTGTTTCTTGCTTTAAACATAATTATAGCCTTTGTGAATTTGATCCAATTGACCAGTTTTCATGTTCAATGATGGATTGTTGTTTTATGTGAAGGACCAACACAAAGCCCCACATAATGGCGAAGCTTAAAGGAAATGATAAATGGAGTTGAACTTTTTATTTTTACTTCTTAATTGCTGGAAAGTGAACCATGCATTTCTATTAAACCCCTTTACTGTCGTACCATAATGAAATTTATCATAATCAATTAAAAATAAACAGAATCCCCATAATTCGTCCACTGGTGTTAAATCTGAGTATAAGTGGAGCTGCTCTGTCTTCAGGTTTAATCTGCTGACAGGCCCGCTGTTGTTAGAAAATGTCTTGATGGCTGAAAAAAAGGCTGAAAAACACTTGAAACTGATCCAAGGTTTGCCTTCCAGCAGGAAGAAACAAGCTGTCAGAGCCTTTAATAAATATTCATGAGTTTACGCGGCTCAGATCGAGACCAGTTTCTGACTCTAAATGACAATATGTGGAAAGACTTTAAAGGTGAGATTCACCGACAGCGGTGGATCTTTTAAAACACCAGATCAAAACAGAGAAACAGATTAGTGTTTGTGTTCTGAACAAGTTTTCTATTGCTTTGTTGCTTGTTCAGTCGGCATGGAGTAGCCGTCCCAGTTTGGTCCTGAAAATAGGGAGGCTTGATCATGTGCTTGGTGCAGGACCGTACGGTACGTCATCCCTGCCCAGAGTCTGAGATCGTTTCCAACATTTTTATTGCTTGGAGGGGAACAGATGTGACTATCTGAACAGAATCTCATCTGGTCAGAGTTGAGCTGATTTGTCAAGGAGGATGTTCATATTTTACTTTGTTTGTGAAGAAAAATGGGAAAGAATCTGGTGCTTCATTGCAAAGAAATGTGGCCTTTAAAAAAAAAAAAAAAAAAAAAAAAACGTCAAAAAATGCTGCACATTGCTCTTTTAAATTTTAGCTCCTGTCTTATTCCTCTTATTCTTGTGAATTTCTGGCTCCACTGTGTATTTGGAAAAGACATGAATAAATTATTATTGTTGTTATTTATTGTCATGTTGTTTGAGCAACTGGACAAACATAACATTGAATCGTTTCACAAGCTATAAGGCCTGTGAAGGACTTCAGGATGGTTCTCACTAAACTTACCTCCTTTCTGCTAATAAATTTGGATTTTATTTACTTATTTAATTAGCATCACATTTTAGCAGCTACAGTAGACCTTTGGAGAACCAGGCAGCACATTTTTATGATGCCAACTCTCTGTAAATCTGACTAGATTTACTGTACTTCTGATGATATCTGATTTTATTTATCATTCCTCCTTTAAGTATCAAAAATAAGGTTTCAGGTAACATTCAGGACTTCAGGATGACGTCCAGGACTCCAGCTCAACAGGGCTGCAAGCAGAAAAGTTGTGGAATTTGTAAATGTGACCTTCTTGGTTATCAGGATGGCAATACAAGCCAATTTGTAATTTATGATGTATGACTGATTTAAAGACACAAAACAGCTGGAAGCAGCTCAGTGGAGCAGCTATACACAGCCTTTTACTGCATGTGTCTCTTTTCTTTATGTGCCTGGCAGCCATATTGGATTTTGATGTTTGTTTTGATAGGAGAAAATCTTAAGAGGTTTAACTTGAGGGATCGCAGCACGGGGACTTTCTGAGTGAATCTGGAGTCCAACATTAGATGTTGAAATCTTCATTGTTAAAAGAGTTTGCTGAATTCAATTTTTCCCTGAACTGTCGTTCATTGTTAGTTTTGTAAATCATATAAAAGCAAATACCAGGAGATTATTTAATAACGTGACGTTGCAGGATAATTATAATAATAATTATAATATAATATAATAATTATTCTGTCATGTTCAAACAAGAACATCACAACTTTATACATTTGTACTTTGAACATGAAGAGATGAGTGTGATGTTTTCCTTCTACATTTAAACAAACCATTGACTTTTATCTAGTTGTTGAATAAAGTACACATGGAAATAGCCGAAATGTTATTTTCAAAAGAATTTGAGTTTTATTTATTTATTTTTGTTTTTCAGGTTAAATAATATTTTTTTCAACTTTAGTGCAGTTAACATACATTTTTCACTAAATGTGTGTATTCTGTCTTGGTGACAGGGTATGGTTGCAGGCTAATGCATCATATATATATATATATATATATATATATTTTTTCAAATTATACTTCCATGATTTTAGAAACATGGAGTTTTGTATTGTTTTTGTTGCACATATTTCCCAGGAATGGATTCGATGTTAAATGTTGCACATATTTCTTAAAAATTTCAGCATTTTGCTCACTTCAGGTTAAAAAAACAGAAATCAAATTTCTTGATTACTCCTGTTACACCTCACCAATTTATTATCAGATTTAGAATCAGTGAAGCCCTTCAAAACATTGAACCTCATGCCTTGCAGGGCCAACCAAAACTTGTGCAGGGCCCTGGGCATTGTTTGATCTAAGGGGCCCCTTCAGGCCTATTGGCTACAAGTCACCACAGTGTCTGTGATTTGTTTGTTTTTTTTGTTTTTTTTGTGTGTGTGTGTGTTTTTATTAGTTGTGAGATTTGTGTTTTGAAATCAAATAGTGAGTCAACAATAAAGAGGTGCTTCAAATATTTTAAAATGTGGTTCTACAAGGAGTTAATATGTTGCCTGCTGTACTAATAACATTTTAAAAATTTGCATTTTTTTTTTTAAATTTAAGTTAAAGTTTTCTAGGAGGCTAAAGTTAGATAGAGTTGAATTTATATTCTACCATCTTAAACTAACTCCACTCCCAAACTCAGTTTTATGAGCTTTTAATCTTTCATAACCAGCATATTTTCAACCTCTCTTTTAAATTTTATGCCAAGTGGCAATTCTTTAGCTTTACCGGCATGTATCGTCATATTGAGGCCTTGGACTGACCCGGCCAGATTCTTGAATTGAATCTGCTAGATAATCTGTTGAGAGAGATAAAGATTAGGGTGATGGTAAGGAGGCCTTCCTACCTCAACACCTACAGCTCATCTCCAAAGACAAATATCCAAAATCCAGAAAAAGGTAAAAAGACGGCCAGCAATTATAAAAAGAGGTTTGATTGTTGTGATGACTTTGTAAGTTTTTTTTTGTGAACCGTTGAGAAGGAAATGAAGATAAAATGTAAAAAAAGAAAAAAGATTTTATCCTTAAACTGACACTTTCTTTTTTTTTACATTGTTTTATCTTTTGAAAGATTTCTGCAAAGCTCGTAATATGATTCATTTTGTCTTTAACATCCTTCATCTGAAGTTTATTCAGGGTAATATTTACAGGGTCTGCGATATCTGCAATGAAATAAATTTAATATGATGACGTTACATTGGGACTTTCATTTTGTCTTTACGATCATCAACAGTTTTCATTTTTATCTAGAGTTGTGAAGAAGGGATGAAGTCTTGGTTTTTTTTATTCCAAGTAAACATTGGTGCTTTGTTAAAGTCTTTTCTGCTGCAAATGTTGGACCCTTTGTTGCTTCCTGATCATTGCTTTCTTTTCACTCTGTGTTTTTAAGGTAAAACTCTGTCACAACAACAAAAGAAAACAAACCGATAAATGAAAAATTGTGTTGCAAGCCTACAGTATTACGCAACTCAATCCATAACCTGCTATTTAACCTTTCATCCATAAAATTATCAAATTGATTTTAAATGTCGTACAAATTGTTTCAGGTGATTTTTTTTTTTGCCACCTAAGTTCACTTATGGTATAAAATAGATGATAATGTATAATCTGATGTTTTAGCATTCGTGTCTCATGTATCACGTAAATTATCTGTATTTTACTTTGCAACAAGACGACCTTGGTTCACAAAATATACTAAAGTCTTCAAACTGAAGAAAGTCTGTGTTTTTTTTTAATCCTTTGTAAACTTAATGAATTAGATTTATGAATTATTTAAATGCATTAATCCGTTCCTTTTCCCTTTTATTCTGAAGGCAAATTCAACGGGAGACGATGAGAACAAGTTGACGGTGAGTTTGTCTGAAGTGTTTTAAAGGAAAACTATTTATTCATATCAAAGTTGCATATTGGTTGGCGTTTTTTGTGTTCTATAAATAATATAAAAGTATGTATATTAATGATATCCTGCGTCTTGTGATCTCACAGGCCAAACCCCGGCTGCAGAGGGAAGGCAGCTGTGCCTCTCTGCACAACTCTCTGATGAGGAACAGCATCTTCCAGCTCATGATACACACACTCGACCCCCTCAGTAATGAAGGTGCGACTCGGAGAGAAAACACAAACTTTTTGCCTAACTCGGAGCGTGCTCCACCTGTCCTGTGTCCTAACGTTCACAGATCCGTGGTTTGTTGCAGGACGGTTCAGAGAGAAGGCTTCCATCCTCCACAAAATGGCCAAACAGAAGTGTAAAGAAGAAGGTGCCACGGCCAACGGTATCGGTGAGGAACGGCAACAAAATCACATACCAGCTAACTCATCACTTTGTCCAGACTTAAGTTGCTCGCAGAAATGATTTAAGACGACGTGGCGGTCTCTCTTTTCTCTGCATTTTGAACAAACTCTCACTATTCGTCATGTTTTTTTTTTTGTTTCTGCCCTGAAAGTCGATAAAAACCTCCCAAACAGTTCAAAGGTCGCCGTCGAGGTCACGCCGCCTATGAACGGAGTTGCAGGAGGAGATCAGGTACAATTTCTGCCCACAACCTTCAGTTCATGACATTCTTGACTCAAAAATAAACAAAATCCCTGCAAAAAAAAAAAGAAAATCTACATATTCCTGCTAATTAACTACATCCTAAAATAGTTTGGGTTTGCAGGTTCAACGGTACTCAAATGCTGTTGTCAGTCAGTGATATTAATGTGTCCAATATTTAACTTCTCTTCAGGAGGGTGAGGAAGAGGAAGATGAGGACCAGCCTCTGAGCCTAGCCTGGCCTGACACCCTGAGGAAACAGATCACCTACCTGCTCATCCTGCCCATCGTCTTCCCCCTTTGGCTCACATTGCCCGATGTCCGGAGAGAGGTGAGGGAAACAAGGTTTTGGTTGTTTTTTCTACACGGCGTACAATTATAACACTGTACTGTACTGAAATGATCCTCAAAGCAAATTAAGCTTGCTGGCAAAATTCTTATTTGTTCGGGTATTTGTGATGAATAAATTACAGAAGAACAATTTTTAAAAAAGTCAAATGCTATATCCGGACTCCTGATTTATAAATCAGGTGTGGTTTCACCGGGTGTGAGATGGAGTATCGTATCTGCCTGGACCGTCAAGAGAATTGTCCAAAAAGAGATCGTTGCACAAAACAAGGAAGAAAAAAAAAAAAAAAAAAACACAATAAAAACCAAAAATCCAAATGTATCTAAAGATACAGCTAGAAACTATCATAATCCATTTTCTGTGCTTTTGGCTGTAAATGTTTTTTATTTCCACTTTATTTAGGAATCTTTTTCTTTGTTGTGTTTTGTTTGGGATATTTGGAATATCTCCCAGTATTCCTTGCAAAACTGAAGTTTATTAGTCTCTGAGAACGTTAACTGGCATTATTAAACCGTTAGCAATCTGTTACTTGAAAATGATCTCGAAACAACATCGTTTATCCCAACAGTGAATACTGGTGACAGGCCTCGTGCTAACTTGTGCTTCTGCAATAAGTGACACAATTTTCTTAAGGATTATGCACGCGTCTTGTCATTATGACAAGAAAAGCGGACTTTGTTGTAACCAGAAACACGTAGCAGTGGAATATTTTAATTTCCAGTGTTGTATGACCAACCTCTGATTTTGAACGGTTTAAGTCTTCGAAGTGACAACTGTGACGTATCGAACAACGCAGCTCCTTAGTAACAATAATGATGTTCAGGTAGTTTGACCACGTGTTTACTGTTGAGGCGATTTAAATTAATCTATTCATAAAATAAGCACGTGATGCTTATGGAACATATATGTCAACATTTGCATCGTTTATATTCGGTCATTGGTTAAAGAAATGCTATGTTTTAGCTTTTGTTTTTCAAAAACTCTACAAATTATCATCAATCATTCAAAGTGTCTCAAGCTAGGCTGTTACCTTGTCTGAAAATTTGATAAAGAGCTTCAGCTGATGTTTTGTCTTTTTTCCAGACGTCTGAAAGGTTCTTTCCAGTCACGTTCATCGGCTCCATCTGCTGGATCGCGTTCTTCTCCTACCTGATGGTGTGGTGGGCTCACCAGGTACCTGACCAACATCAACATCAGACTTCATTAATCTCACACATGCATCACATTAGTTCCCTACGCTGACTTCTTACAATCTGGATAAGTGCAATTATCAAGGCGGTGACAACTAATCCTAATCCATAACCCCTCAAGATCAGTTTGTGAAACTGAACTTTGAGGCACAAATAGAACAATATTCACTTCTACTTTCAGCAGAACTGAATATTGGGTCTGCTGAAAGTATTTACTACAAAAATGTTGCAAAGGTTTGGCATTTATGTTATTAGAAGTACAGTACTTATGTATTGTATTGGTTTGTTACACTTGCATGAAGCTAAGGTGTCTGAATGAAGCAAAATATTCTGCAGAAACATCTCAGTTATTGAGCAGATGCAGGTGGTTTATTGGTTTAAAATGTTAAAACAGCTTCTAAAGCAGAACTAAAGATATTCGTAAAATGAATTCTCTCTTCAGGAACTGTCAGTCATCTGAGGAACTGTTTGTTTGTATTGAGAGTTTATTTAAATCATCTGGTGGGAGCCAAAAATATCAATATCGATACCAAGTTGGTAGTAGTAGCGGATTGATACAACCATGTTGAGGTACTTGACACTTAAGTTTCAAATTAACTCTTGAAATTGTATTTTATTTCAGTTTTATAGTTTCTCAACTTCACCTCAAAAAGATTTTGATTTGCTCTCAAGTTACAACTTTTTGCCATTTGTTTTTGATTTCTCTTGTTAATGTTTGCCATATCAACATGACATTAAGGTATTTAGCAGACAAATTCTGTCCTTGGTTTTGAGCAAATAACTCAAAAGAAAAACAAATAAATTGAAGTTTGACAGTATGTCAAACTTAAATAAAAAGTATCGGTATTGATATTGGTGATCTGGATCCTGCATTTACTTGTTATCGGATCAATAACAAAATATGCCGTATTGCACACATCTACTGGTTGAGGAGCCAGTAGATGTTCCTTGAGGAACACCTTTGAGTAATTAAACTCTTAAATCGTTGCTTTATTTAAGGTTGGAGAGACTTTCTGGATCACAGAGGAAATCATGGGTTTGACCATTCTAGCAGCGGGAACGTCCATTCCCGACCTGATCACCAGTGTGATTGTGGCGCGAAAAGGCCTGGGCGACATGGCCGTGTCCAGCTCCGTGGGCTCCAACATCTTCGACATCACCGTCGGGTAACGTCCCCCCCCTTTACGTTGACCGATAACGTCTCCGTAAGACACCTATGAAAACCTGACCGCCTCTCTTCTTCTTCTCTCCTCCACCAGCCTGCCGTTCCCGTGGCTCCTCTACAACATCATCAACGACTTCAAGCCCGTGGAGGTGAGCAGCAACGGCCTGTTCTGTGCCATCGTCCTCCTCTTCCTCATGCTCCTCTTTGTCATCATTTCCATCGCGGCTTGCAAGTGGAGAATGAGCAAGTTTCTGGGCTTCCTCATGTTCCTGCTCTACTTTGTCTTCCTGATCTTCAGTGTCATGTTGGAGGACAAAGTCATCATGTGCCCAATCACCGTCTAAAGAAATGATGATTACAAAAAAGGACATAAAGTTGAAATTTGCTCTTTAACAGTGCAAGAACAAACTGCCTGTTTTATGTCTCACACTGTACTGTACACGCACACACACACATGAATACACACACACACACTTACAAGCTGTTGATGAGGATCAAGCAGGAGTTGAAGGCCGGTTGCTCAGGCCGCCCAATCAGGAGACTCTCTTTGCATCATGTGACTAGACGTCACAGTGAGGACTGTCTGAGAAACGCTGAAACAAAAACACTGGAGAGGAAACGGAAACTGGAAGACGGGAGGAACTTTTCTTTTTGAACAAAGGACAAAGACTGAACGTCTCAATGGGGAGATTCAGAGTATAAACTTGACGTGGACACACAAAGAGACATGATGATGTTGTTGTTGTTGAGAAGCTTTGGGAGCCGTTGTGGAAAGAACGAAACAAAAGAAAAGCCAAGGTAAACTTTTAATTTCCATAGCAGCTTTGTAGGCTTCGAGATGTTAACGATGTGCGACGCTTCAGATTTTACTTTGCAATATGATAGAAGAATATTGTCAATGATTTGACAGGAGTTTCAGACAGCTCTGCATGTCCATCTCATTCATAAAATGTAAAAAGTTTAATCATAACTGGGTTCTCACGTGTGCTAAAAAAAGTATGAACATAATTTTCTGTTCTGGCTGCCTTTATGTGCACCGCTTTAGAAAGGGGAACATGTTAATATGCTGATTTTACTGTTTGGAAAGCGCTAGGTGGCAAAGATGTTTTTTGGGTTTTTTTTTTTAATGTGCTGACTGCCCAGGGCGACATTCGGTTTGGGGGGCAGCTTGACCACAAAACTGATTTCACACTGCTGGAGGGTGAAGACGCTGAAGTTGGTATTGGAGTCATAGTCCTCTAATTTGAGCTAAATTAAAGGGATCTTTCACTCTTTTTTGTCTTAATAAATGTGGACATCTCTTGTTCAACATATAAAACATTTATCAAAGCTGAGCTATGAAACATGTCATCTATTGTAAAGAAAAAAAAACAACCAAAATGATTTTTTTGTTGTTGTTTTTGCCATCAGACTGAAATAAGCATGAAAACCTCGGTACATGGACCGGCCAAACCTGGACTGAAATGTTTTACTGTGGCTCCAGTAAATTTCTTTAAATTTAAAACAGTTTGAATCTGTAAACAAACAGGTGCAGAACGAGGGGCAAAAACAGTCAGCGAGTGATGGACAAAAAGATCAGCCCCCTCTGTTGTGTCGTTTTTGTTTAACTTTTTAAATACCTTTCTTCAGATTAGGGATTAATTTAACAAAAATTTTACGTTTCTTGCCAGCAGGTAACGCTGATTTTCACCACTGATTTTCTGATGTACAACAGATTGCACGTACTGTAATTTCACTCAAATGTTGTTGATTTTCTGTAAGACCACGACTCTTATTGCCGTCTAAAAGAGAAGGTAGTGTTCTCATGTGCACTTTGAGTTGAGAACGTCTCCACAGTCGGTCGGCTTAAAGCCTGGGATCTGGGTTCATGTGTACATGTAGAAGATCTCAGTCTTTTTCATCCTTTTTTCCTTTTCTTTTACAATGTATGCAGATTTTTAAAAGCGTTTAAAAAATGATCAGAAACTACTGCAAATATGTTAACCATGTAATGACGTTCTATAAATGGAAACATTGTTGATGTTCTACAATAAAATAATCCCGTTCTGTATTTGCATGACCTGTCATTTATTGGGATTCGTGGATGTGTTTAAGCGGATTCGTGAGGTTTTCTGAAGTGCCAACAAAAGCATGAGAAACTGAACATGACATCATGATAAGGACACAAAAGCGCTTGATTCAAAGAATTGTTAAACAGCGTATCCATGAAAGGCCTTACGTTGTTTTGAGAAGCAAGAGAAGTTGTTTTCTGCTGTTTCTGATAGAAATGATCACCAAATCTCCACCAGGCCTGTCACAATAACTAATGTATCTGGACGATTAATCTTCCCAAAAGTTATCGCGATGAACGATATCGTTGTTTTGACACAATTTGCTTGTAATATAATGATAATAATGGCATGATAATCCAAGAACACATCCTCAAATACTTTAAACTTTAAATTCTAGTGAACATTTAACACTGGAACTGGAAGACATTTGAAATATCCAAAATAAATCAACAAAACAACAATTGATATATTGATTATTGTGACAGGCCTCCACTCCACTAACTTATTTTTTGTTAATAGGCCAAAAAAAACAAAAAAAAAAAAAACAAAAAAAAAACATGCAACTCTGGTATTTGAGTCTAGAAAATTCTGGACAGCGACCGAATAAAAGCAGTTTCTAAAAGCAGATGTCTACGTTTTTGTTTTGTTTATTTTTTTGTAGCATCTCAAACCGATTTATTTTACCCACGTTAAAATGTTCTTTATGTTTTTAAAGCTACTCAAAACCTTTTTCAGTGACGTACGTGTTGGGTTTTCATTTCTCCGTGCTGGAACAAGGGAAGGACTTTTGATATGTCTTGCTTTTTCATTATTGAATATTTCACCATTAACACCAGAATTGTATTTTTCTTTTAAGGTATTAACAATAATACATTTTACCCAAACGTTATATTTTCTCACACTTTGAAAAAAAAAAAAAAAAGCATTAGCAAAGTTGTGTTTAATATGAAAACTGAGGTACATGAGTTTGATTTAATAAATGTAGTTGTACCCATGACATCAGGTTCTCATCTAGCTTGCATATACAGTATAATTTGTGTTTTTTCCCGCTGTTTTTATTATATTTGGTTTAGATTTTGGAAACTACACATTGAACAAGTGCATTAAAAAATATCCTCCAAATATGCAGTTTTAGCACATTAATGGATCATCTGTTTTAAAATTTCTTAATTACTGTATGTACTACTTGAATCCTGCTGTAAAAATGTATGCATTATTTACATTTGTAAAAGACGTCATAAATAAAGAACAAAAACCTGAGACAACAATGATTTATTTTTGTTTATTGTGTGAAATTGTCTAAAATTCACAGCTGGAACCTGTGAAACCGCTAAGACTGTATTGGTAGCATAATTATTATGACAGCTAATAGAGGAGCACAAATTAAGCTTCCTCATGTCTCCAGTCAGATCTGCAGTGTCATCTATCAGTTTTGTGCAGAGCTTTACTTTGACACAAGCTCCTTACAGAGTTATATGTGGCTTGCCGCCATAATCAGCGCGATGGGACAGAGATTAACTGGACGTCTGAGGACAGCCAGAGCGCTCACCTGTGTGCCTTTTTGTCCACATGCCTGTTCAGTGACATATAAGGACGTGTGCCGTCCTTGTCTTCCCATGGACGAGTTATTTGGATGTCAGACTTTATATTGGGCTTTCATGGAGAACAAGCAGTGAGATCAGGTCAGAAGAGGTCAGAGGTTTGCCTTCCAAGAAGAAAATGACCCCTAAAAGCAGCAATGCGGCAGTTTCAGTCAAATCACATTAATGTGTTTGACCAGCTGAGTGAAAGTTTTGACCTAAATCCAAACCAGAAACAAGGCAAGACATTGATGTTCAGAGACTTTGTCGTGACTGAGACTCAGAATTGGCAAAACTTTTAGTTGTACATAGCTGGTAGAGACATTCCCTACCTCGATGCATTTTTACTCAAGTAAGAGTAAAAGTAACCGTAAAAGAAATTACTCAAGTATGAGTGACAGAGCATTACACAAAAAGGACAGATAAATCAAACAAGTTGTTTTGTATAGCACATTTCAGCAACAAGACATTTAAAAGTGACATAATATTAGACAAAAATGTAAATTTAAAAACTCAAAAATTGTATACAAATAACAGCTACAATTTCAAACAAACCCTAAACTCAAACTAATACAGTGATGGGGGAAAAAACTGCAGTGCAATAGCACATCAGGCTAATATAAGGCACATAGAAAACAGCAACAAACAAGAACTTTCACTTTAATTCATTTATGATATTTCACCCATTTCTGTATCTCCCGCAATTTTTTTGTAAAAATGTTTTTTTCTTAATTCATAAAAGTCACTCAGTGAGTATACAGAAATTTTACTCAAGAGTAGCAAATACTTCATAAAATATTACTCAAGTTCAGTAAACTACTCGTTCAAAAAAAAAAAAAATCCCTAAAGAAAACTTACGCAAGTGAATGTAGCCGAGTAAATGCAGCCAGTTACTTCCATACATTGGTTTATGTCCCTCCTTTTGGCTCTTTTCCCTCCAATCCGACAGGTGGCAGCATTGCGCCAATTACTAAAGCGACGGGGGGGAAAAAACAACGGAAACAACGGAAGCCTTCAGCTGTCAGTTTCATAATAACAGTCCGATGCGGCGCTGAAACAAAGCTCTCTATGAGAGCATTATGGACGGGTCCGAGTCAGATGGGGCTGCTGCTGCCGCTCCCCCGCCTGACCAGAGCCCCAAACCGGAGCTTTCTGCCGCTATGCGGGCGAAGATAGAGAGAAACCGGCAGCGGGCGTTGATGCTCCGCCAAGCGCGGCTGGCGAGCCGCCCGCTGTCCGCCGTGGAGGGGGCGACCTCGGCCAAAGTTTCCAAGACGATCGACTCCGGTGCTGGTTTCTTTATCGAGGAGGAGGAGAGCGGCGAGGAAGAGCGGAAAGCTAAGAAGGTGGTGCATCAGCCAGGTGTGTTTTTTGTGGAGACTGTGGCTACATAGTGTGTGTTCAAGCGCGTTTCCCTGACATCTCGATCTATTGCGGTTCTGTCCTCAGCTCCGGTGATTGAACCAGACTACCTGCTGTGTGATGACTGTCAGAAACCCTTCATGGACTCTTTCCTCAGCAACAGCTTCGACTTGTCTGTCTGCGACAAATGCAGGTGCTCAACCTAATGAACTCTGCAGCTCCTACAAAGTTCCCATGAGCCTCTGCGCTGCTGCTTTGATTCGTGCTCAGTTCGGCTGAATGACCATGTCTCTGTAGGTTTGCAGTTGTGCATTACTCTACATTTCCAGGTGATGTATTGCACAGTAGTAAGTTTAGTTTGGGATGTTATTTTATAATCAAACTTATATTTCTCAGCATCTTCCAGTTATTTTTCCTCCATCTTCACGATGCTACATTATTCATCAATGTTCTCAAACATCTGGATTTATGATTAAATTAAAATAGTTGATCTGTAAAGATTTTAGCGTGTCCACTCACCTTTAAAAAAGAAAAAAAAAAATCAGCAGTCTTTTGTCTGAAATGAAGGTCTTAAAATGTCTTCAATTAAGTTTTAAAAAGTAAGTTAGCCTTCAATACATCATAGGTCTTAAATTTAATTCATAATGGTTTTAAGAAGTCTTGCATTTGGTTTTGGGGAAGCATGCAGAAACCGTGTATTTAATCAATACCTACTGACTGAACTTGCATTATGCTCATAGCTAAGTGCCTCAAAATCTCTCCGACTGCTCTGAAGTCAAAATGGTGGTTCAAAATGACTGGAAGTCTCTGTTCTTTTCAGAGACAACGAGGAGAAGCACAAGCTGATCTCCAGAACTGAGGCCAAGCAACGCTTCCTGCTGAAGGACGTCGACCTCGACAAGAGAGAGCCCCCTCTTAGGTTCATACTGAAGAAAAACCCTCATAACCCACGCTGGGGAGACATGAAGCTCTATCTTCTGCTGCAGGTGAGATGTATTGTATTTAAAGCTTTTACTTTCATGCCCAAGAGTCTAAAACTACAGTATATAATTATGAGAAAACTGAAAGCCAGACAGCTGTAAAAATGTCCTCCGTAGATTCACTGTTTAGGAGCCATAAACAGTCAACTCTGGATGTTTTGACGTGAAAGATGTGTTGGGATGTAGAGATAAATGTCTGAAATAATCGTATACCTCAGGTAGAAAAAAGATGTATGGAGGTTTGGGGCTCAGAGGAGGCGCTGGAAGAGGCCCGAGAGACGAAGGAGGAGAACAAAGAGGTCCAAAAACAAAAGCGCTTTAACAAGAAAGTCAGAGGTCGGTTTCCTGTTTGACGCACGAGTCCTTCGCCGGCAGAGCCGACTCCTGATGTTAAACGTGTTTGTGTGTTTCAGAGCTGCGCAGGGCGGTGAGGAGCAGCACGTGGACCAAAAACACCAGCGCCCACCAGCACGAGTACGGACCAGAGGAGGAGGTGGACCCAGAGGAGGACCTCTACAAGAAAACCTGCACCACCTGTGGCCATGAACTCACCTATGAGAAGATGTGAACACATCTACATGCGCACAGAGTGTTGCAAACTCAAATGGACCTAGATAAATGGGGCTTCTTCAGGGAACAGTGAAGCTTCTTTCAATGAGATCTTAAGCAAAAATATGACAAATTTGTATAAGCATGAATTGGAAGAAGCATTTGAAACAAAGCTTGCAAAGGTAGAAATATTGCATGTGCATCAGAAAATTCTGTATTTCTAAGCCTCAAGACATTTAAAAGCTTCCAGCATGGGTTTGCTGATAGTCTTAGAAAATGTCACTGACCTCTGAAGTGCCTTGCAAATGCATTCATAACCCAAAACATTTTACCCAGCTAAACTTTTAACCAAGCCATCAGGCAGAGAACCTGGCATGCAGTAAGCTGCTGTGGGTTGGGAATCAAACATGCACCAGCTCCTTAGAGCAAGCGCAACAAATGCAGGCTGCAGCCCTCAACCACCGAGCCAAGTGGTGCTTCAGAAACATTAAATCATGCATCATTCAACAATGCACTCATGTTTGATGAAATTTGTGAAAAATCTGGTTGTATATCTTAAGATTCATTTGCAATTCCTTGTGACGTCTACAGACATTGGACAATGTCCAAGTTTGTTGGAAAGAGTCTTTTTAATCAGTTTTTTGCAATAAAAAGTTTTAAAATTGTTCTAAATGCAAGGATTTGTCAAGTCATGACATAAAAGGTGTGTTACACAGAGCCACTATGACTTATTCCTACACAACTTCTAAATTAGTGGCAGAAAGAGATGATTACAATTAAAGACAAAGTTTGAACATCCTCTGAAATGTACTCATTCCTAGACTCGGAACAAACATCTGTACAAAGATTAACCTTTTGAGTGCACTACTTGAACTGAATTGCCCCAGCTTGTGATCCAGTGGAACTTTGCGCCTGTATAACACCTGGTTTGTAGTTTGGACAGTTGTCATTCTAAGATTTTTGCAGCGAGGAAAAAAAAAAAAAAAAAAAAATCCAATCAGATTGCTTCTACCTTGCAGGGAAGTCACATGTACTCAATTTTAAAAATGTGCTTTTGAAATAAGGTGTTTTAGCCATGTTTTCTAAGTCTGAGCATCCAATGACGACAAACTGAGCACAGCCGGTCATTAAGGAAAGCAAGTTTTTGGAAATGGACTACAAATTTCTAGAAGAAACTAGAAAAGTCAACACATTACGAAACTATTTCTCAAGGTAAACATGCAGGGTTTCAAGTCAATTTGAATGCACCGCTTCCTTCTGCTGATTAGCTTTATGTAAATTTGCCTTTAATTTCTAGCAGGTCTTGCACATGGCCATAATAGCAAAAGTATGAAAGACTCTGACCATTTGCATCATTATAGAAAATGGTCCAGGCTAACAAAATCATAATCAGGAAACTTGTCATTTTGACAGTTTCTCTTTTGAAATGCATTTCAGTTTTAAGCTGCAGCTGTACCCTGGTTTTCCTGAACCACTTTAGTTCACAGCACATTTACTGTAGCTGATACAATTCACACCAGTGTTCAAGTAATCTAGTCGTAACACATCATCCTTATGGGCACTTACAGAATCAGAACCACCATCCATATTGTTCACAAGTTTATTAGCAAAAATAGTTTTAATTTAAAATTCAAAGGTTTTCTGGACATCAGGAGCCTTAAATTCAGACCCAGTCTGGGTTGCATCAACCTGGACTTCCTCAATGTTGCCCTAAAACAAACAAAAAAAAAAATTTAATCATTAAAGATCAACAGAATTTCCCAGTTTAATGTGCAGAGACTCACATCGTTGAAGTACTTCTCAATGAGGTCGTGTGCAGCTTGGTACACCATCTCATTTTCATGGTTCTGCAGCATCTCGATCTGTTCCAGTCCTCCCAGCTCTTCAATTAACAGACTAAGCTTTTCGGTTTCTCCAAGTTTCTCTGCAGCCTGAAGTTACAGTACAATCACAAAGATAAGATTTGTTTCTGGAGAAAATTAAGCCAGTTTTAAAAAATAAATAAAGAGTTACTTCTGTACTGTAGGCGTTTCTACTTACAATGTACATGTTGTTGACTGCTTCCAGTATAATCAGGATGACTTTGGCATCCTTGACCTGCAGTAGGTTGATTATTGCTTCCAGAGCTCCACTTTGCACCAGACTCACCACCTGCTCTACAGTGCCCCCATTGGTGAAGTTTGTCACTGCCCAAACAGCTTCCTTCTGAGTCTTGAAGTCTCCCTTCAGTTCAATTTTAGAGAAATTACAGAAGCAATCAGTCCCATTCGTAAGTTATACTGTTTAGTAAAAGGGTTGGGATAAACCAAGTCTTTGAAACGATACTTAAACAATGGTTAATTTCTACACAGCTTTAATAAGGAGTTCTGCTTAAAAATATGAGTACTGTTCACCACCTGCCATTGTTTATCAAGTATTAGAAATTTGCCAGCAGGGGTCACAAAACTTTGAGGTCTGGAAGTATAAAACTAAAGTTTTACAGTTGCCATTTTAAGTGTTAAAAAAATCTGAAATGAATATTTCTGATCATTGCAGCAATAGTTGTGTAGACTTACATTTCTGAGCAATTCTACGAGAGGCGGAAGCAATCCGCACGTGATAAGCTGCTGGATTTGCTTGCAAGGTCCTGCAGCGATGTTTGACAGAGCCCACGCTGCCTCTTTCTGCACTGTGGGTTTTGGGTGCCTAAACAACTTTGGTAGAACACTGAGAACGCCAGCATCAATTGTTATCTGGGTATGCAGGTCAGAGCCACTCACTATGTTCCCAATGGCGCGCAGAGCTGGAGTCTACAAGTCAATCGAGTACCACAGATTGCAGTCAAGCGCATTTCCAAAGTTAAGAGTCTGGGGTTAAAGCAGAATCATGTCTTGCAAGTACAAGCATTTATATACATGAAAAAGTTTCAAATTTACCACAATATAAAGCTCCTTGTTGTTCATGAGCTCCACCAACCGTGGGACAATGCCAGTCTTCACAACTACATCAATGCGATCATTACTTCCATCTGTGAGGTAAGAGATTGCCCAGCATGCATCAGACAAGATGTTCTTGTCACTGAGATGAAGCAACTGGATCAGAGAAGGAAGCATCTGCAGAAAATGCAGGTTGTTAATTTCACCCCTCCATTTGGAGACGCATCACAATTCCAAGCCAGACTGGTTTTTAAACATACCTGCTGAACTGCAGACAAAGAGGGACATGGCTTCTTGTTTCGGCACAAGTTGGACAAGGTCCAAGTTAGATTCCGCAAGTAGCCAACCTGCAGATATGGACAGTTTAGACCTTTAGGGTTCTCTCACTAAGTATTAACATGTAATCAACTGTGATTCACACCACAAGTCCAAGTAAGTTAAAACTAAAAAAGTTCCTGTAATCATCCTGCTTAAGAGTGGCTCACTGGTGTGCATGGGGAAATGCGAGCCAGCAAGGCAGGGATGACATTGCACTCAATGAGGATGTCGCGATAAGCTGGACCATCACCTGTAAAGTGTCAAAGTAAAAATAGTTGGACACGTTTTCTGAATTCCTTCAGGAGTCAATGAAGTAAAGCAAAAGGTTCTGACCTGCAATGTTTCCTAAAGCCCACACAGCCTGCTCACTGATGTGCAACATTGGTGAGGCCAACAAGTTGATGAAAGCTGGTACAGCACCATGTTGCACCACCTGCAGAACATTTTTTGAAGCAGTTTCATAGGCCCATCATAACCAGTGGTTAGCATTTTATTAGTCCTGTGTTGCTTCACGTGCTGGCATAGACACCTGCTGGGTATGCCAAGAATTTCCAGAGGCGATGTTGGTGAGAGCCCACGCCGCTTCGAACTGCAGAGTCGGCTCGTCATCCACAGACAAGAAGGACACAAACCGTGACAGCAGACCAGCGTCAACGATCTCTTTGAGCGGAGGATCACTGCCCTTAGAGAGCAGCTTCCTGAGGAAGAGCAAACAAAGTTCTTGTAACTATCAAGTTGGACTCCTTAGTCCAACACAGCCCAGCAATTTTCAAATTTAAGCCAGGGGTAGTTTGGTGTTGATGATCAATACTGCTCAAGCATGGGATACATGTAGCAGTGGCTTTAAGCCTTAGTTCACCAGCAGAATAGTGAATCGCATCGACTTCCGCAGAGTCCATCATGGATCCATGATGCAAAGGAAAGTGACTCAAACATTATGCCAACCACGTGTTGAAAATGTAATTCAGCAGACTACACCACTTTCCATTTCTTCATGGTCTAATAATCACTTGCACCAGCAATAGGAAGTCAACAGCACAGGCACGCCATGTTCTGTAGCTAACCAATTCCAGACAAATTTAGATGCCATGCATTTCCAACACATGCCAGAACCAGTTATTTCAAAGCAAGTTGAAAGCTTTAACTGCCTGTGTGAGCGCTGGTTCACCATTCATGAGATGTTTGTCTTACAGCTCTGGTAGTTCAGGGCTCAAGGGTCAGTGTCCTGCAACTTTTATATGGGTCTATGCTCAAGCACAAAACAAATAATGCCAAGAGAATTTTAGCGCACTAGACTGCATACTGAAGAAGAGGTGTGTCAGATATCTGACACCAGAGCATTGGACCAGGAACACATCTATAATCTGCAGGGCACAAGCTTTGAAGACCCATCGAGTTCAAATCTTCACAATTGCATTATTAAACCACAGACTAAACCATGCATGCAATCTTAAGCACACAATTGCTTGGACTTTATACTTTGTAGGCCATTATATTTCAAGTGCCATACGTCACAGCCTGGTATAGATTTGGCCATGTGCTACAAACTCAAATCATGAGTAAGGATGGAGAGCAACAAGCATAACACACGCAGCCTAGTCACGGGAATCCTCGTGTCATAATTGCACTTTTAATAATCTAGCCTCCAGCTCAATATATTACAGCTGCCCAGTCGTTCTGCTTTAACACAGCTATAAAAGAAATACAAACTTTCAGCTTAAAATGTTCCTCCAACCAGCAGATGCGATCATTTTACCGGTCACCATGTTCACGTTTGGTCGATGAGTGGGAACACAATCCACCCACCTGGCTGCCTGGCATCCTCTGGTCTGGGCCTCCCGGTCCTCGCTGTTGATGTTTATGATTACATCCTGGATTGTGAAGCTCAGCTATAGAAACAACACCGTTAGAAACCATACCACTGGTATAAGATGCAGTTCAGGACTCCGTGCAGCCAGCTGACCGTGTCATTGTGTTCAGGTGAGAGCGCCTCCTCGTCGGGGAGAGAAGACAGTTTAATGTTCCTCCTCTTGAGGAAACTCTCGTTCTTCTGAGCTTTGCGCAGCTCCACGCACTCAGACACCCGTTTCTCTCGGAGTTTCTACAACAGGTTACAGTATGACTTATTTAAGTTGTCCTCCCCCCCGCCCCCAAACCCAGCACTTTCAGAAACCACCAATGACTTACTGCCGGGTCTTTCCCCTTGTTTTTAAACTTGGAGACTCTCTTGTTCTCGGCGGACATGTTGGCGGCTGCGGTGTTGGACCTCGGTCAGGCTACGAACTTCAACGTTTGGAGGCAAGAGGTTATAGCTAGCACCCCGGCAGGTGAGTCCAATTAAGACTGGCTAATTATCGTTCCTGCGCATCTGTAGTGTATGGTAACCCAAATGTGCCACAATTCAGCGAATACGTGATTAAAGTCGAAGTATTAATATGAATAAAACTTAAGTTATGTGCTCTAAATAAATGCCATTAAAATTTTATATTAAATACTTAAATACAAAAAACAAACAAAAAAATATTTTTCACTACAAGGAAAAGGTATATGCAGGCCTAAGCACTTCAATATGTATTTAACTGGGTTGCTTCATAGCAGTGTGTTGAAAATCATCTAATGATTTTATCTGCCAGTGGGTGGCGCTAACGCTCCTCTAAAGAAGGTGACTGGTCTGCAGGTGATTTGATGTGTAGGTTAACTTATCAGACAAATTTTTTTAAAAAAATGCAATAGCTGTGTGTATTTTAACAAACTATGAATTTGGGTTGAGGATTCTAAATGTACTATTTAAATAATGTATTTATTAGAGTTGTAGTATTATTACTACACGCAACAACATTTATCCAAATATCTATTCAAGCTAATCAAGCTAAACATCATGCAATTATTTATTACATTCAGTTCACAATATGTAAATGAAAACATGCTTTAGATATAGAAATTACTCCACTAGATGTAAAAATGATTCCTGTATTATTCCACTCTTGTATTATTTGTTCAACTGTAGCATTTCAATATTTTAATTTATATCAGCGGTTCAAACTGGACAGTTCAATCATACAAGTTTTATGAAGTTGACTGGACAGCCTCAACCCGGAAATGCTTTGGTCTATCCTGACCAACAGATGGCAGCAGAGCATCAGCTTGTGTCTAAAGCTGTTCCACATTTTTGACACCAGAATAAAAGAATAATCGGTGAATGAAAATTATATTCCGCTAATCTTAAATCAAGGGAAATGTGCTCAAGTGAGTTCAATTCATTTATGTCTCTTAAAGAAACAGGTAAGGGGAAAAAAAAAAAATCACACTCAGGCAAACAAAACAGCTAAAATTGTCAAATCAAAATATGAAAAGTATTCATGCTGTATGAATTTTGTTTTTATTTTGTTATGCTTCACCCAAAGAAGTTTGTAAGATTAGAGATCAAAAACCATCATGAAGATCAACGACCGTGAAAACTGTGCAAAAGTACGCTCTGCAATTTGCTACAAGAGCGTCAAATCAAACATGTAATGTTACGTGAGTTAGAATATTAACACTGCACATGATCCTGAAAACACCGTCCGGTCCTCACATGATGGTGGCAGCATCATGCTGTGGGGATGCTGTTCTCCAGCAGGAAAACAGGAAAAAGACTGGAATGTCACCTTCTAGCAGGATGGCTAGCCTAAACAACCTGAAAGAGCTTCTGTTTAATAGTTTAAACACGTATTAAAGTGGTCCAGTCAAAGCCCAGATCGAAATCTAACTGTGAATGTGTGGCAAGACCTGAAAATTTATGTTCAGGTGGCCTCTGTCAAATCTGACTGACTTTCAGCTGTATTGGAAAAAGCCCTGGCCAGAAAAAGAAATCAGTCTCAAGATCATTTGCTTCCTTCAAGAGATTGAAAACCATAATGAATAATTTGATCAAAATGACTGAGTCAAAGTCAAGATTTAATGGAAATATGCAAGTTTTATTACATTTCTTGTGCTTTGCCTTGAGGAGACTTTTGTCATCTCAGTAATAATAATTATTAGTTTTTTTAATTGCCAAACTGTGTGAATTTTATGAAACGGAAATGAGCCACTGAAGGAAGCAGGTTGATCACAGGTTCAAATTCATTTTCCCACTCTGTGGGTCTGCTGTGTGCTGACTCTTTAAGCTGACAGAAAGAAAGTGCTCACGGTTCCTCTGGGACACACTGAAGGGTGTGAACTGCTTCTCCCGATTGGCTAAAGTGAACAATGTGAATCGGACAGAGGAAATTCCACTGTGTAGATTCACGGCTTCTCAAAAGTTCCCCACCTACGTGTAAAACCAACACGCAGGGGTTAAAAAGATCAAGGTTTCCCCCAGAAAATTTGCTAAGCTCGGTGGTCGGGGCGCTGAGGTGGTGAGTTATTTTCACTTTTGTTTAATTCGAATTAAGTCAGCAGCTCCATGAGGACCCCAGGGCTTCAGGGGCCCATCAGTGCTAATATTTTAACACAGACCACAGATATATAAAAGTATCCCCGCCTGTAGCACAATTGACATGATCAATGGGGTTACATTTGATTTAATAGATTCAGCAAAAAATTTTAATTCTTTGCTGAATTTACCATTTGAATTCAGAGGTTTCAGCTGTGTGATTGGTCGGCTTTAAATGCATAAAGTATAAACATCTATAAACCTATATTTTAGGAATAAATATGCTCCGCCAGTGAAAAGCTCAAAGCAACAGAGAAGATTGCAGTCCAAAAAAAAAAAAAGAAAAATTAAGCAAAAACAAAAACAAACAATGCTTAGCCTGGCGGGGTAGTGGGCTAGTAAAACATGATGGGCCACCAGGTTTATAATACACTGGGGGAAACCCTGACAGAAAACTTTTAATCTGTACATCATTGCCCACTTAATAATAAAATATTTTTAAATAAGCTTTCTAAGAGTATATCCATCTATATAATAATTCCCTTCTCACCCACCGCGGGTGGTTCTTATCCTCTGAGCTCGGGTCCTCTACCAGAGGCCTGGGAGCTTGAGGGTTCTGCGCAGTATCTT
>CAEGAD010066203.1:0-59784 GCA_903067055.1 Poeciliopsis paucimaculata | reverse complement strand
GCCCACCTTTGTTTCACATCCACCAGCAACTGCTTCATGAGGTTCCATACAGAATAATACAAACTGTACTTTGTAAAAAAGAGAAACACGGAGCCATTCAGTACCCCACAGGAACATATATTTAGAAACATAAACACACACTGCAGCTAATCTCTAATGCACTAATTGATAAACCATTTGTGGCTGTTTGTTGAAAGGAAACTTGTCCAAATTGTTGTTGTTGAAATAAAACTTCTTCTAATATATTTATTGCTTGTTTGTTTATCATTCCACTTATTAAATAAATACTACAGTATAAAGAAAACCTTGGCGTTTTAGTACCCTCATAGCATCTTGTTGCCCGGAGACAACAAACCAAAATTTGGTGGGGGGGGCAGGGTGGAGCACATTTTCTGATTGATATATTATAAAGACCCCCTCAAGCTCCCAAAACTAGGGTGAAATATTTTTTTTCCTCATAAAATAAAAATTCATGCCATAGAGGGCTAATGGGGTCGGGAGTTGCTGGTGCCAATCTCCAGCTGCGTTTTGTTTCAACATATATTTTTTTATGTAGTGGATCCTTTTTTTCTGCTTGGGTCGACGTTTTTGTTTGGAAAAGAGGACGCACTAAAGTAGAATGACGCAAGTCCAAGTATTGCAACATATGACAGCTGCAAATATAAACTTTCTTTCTTTAAGAATTATGTTTTCCAGCATAATTAAGAGATCGTCTCATTTGATCTCCTGCTGCCAGCTGTCAAAATCAACATTTAATCAGCCCTGGGCAAAAACCTGCCTAAAAATAATCAACAAATCATCGATTGATGTTTAGACTAGCAGAAGCTTTTCCCATGTTGATGTTGGAAGCATTTTTGAACAGCAGATGCATCCTTTATCACAAATGATCAAGTGTTCTCTAAAGGAATGTTATGTCATTGCATTTTAGGCAATACAATGTTTTTATTTTTTGTTTTTCTCTCATTTAATAACAGATTGAATTGTTTGTTAATTTGCATCTCTGGTAACATTTTATATGAAGAGGTGTGCATAAGACTGATGTCACAAATTGTCATTTGGTAAATAATGCCACTTTTATTGGAAAATTGATCCTTTAAATGGACCTTTGAGTGAAACTTTGCATTCAAAGTGTCATTTATTGAATCATCCTAGAGTTAACAATTTTAATGAAAATTTTAGTGCAACTTTGCAACAGAAGGGAAATTATTTACCAAATGTTCAAACATTCATGAAGACTCCTTCATGTTGGTGATGGGTGCTTTGTCATGTTTATGACACCGTCATGTCTGCCTTATTCACGCCCCTGTAAATAAAGCGTTTCCACATCTTTTAATGTACTTCCAATATTATATCAAAGTCCTAAGTGGTTAAATTAATATGTCTAAATATTTTAGACATATTAATCATCAGAATGATTGCAGGATTAATTGATTACTAAAATAATCATTAGTTGCACCCCTGATATGTAAATATAGAAAAACATATCTTCTTGTGATGCCGCTACCTCAAGAACGGGATCGACAGTCTAAAAATAGAAGAGATTTTGTCCACATCTGTTGCCTTGAAAAAGGCATGAGCGCTGATAAATGTTTTGTGACAAGACATGAGTGAGCTCTCAGCTATATACATTCACCGACTCAGAGAGGAACACCCCTATCTGACAGCTCTGATTCTGTGCAGCTAAAGGTTGCTCTCTGCAGGGAACCCACTCCCTCAGATTTCCGTCTGTGTTGCATCCTCTCTGAGATCAATGCAATCCTTGCTTCTCAGGGTACACGGTGTTTCCAGTAGGTGCTGCACACACATATTGCCGTCGCACAAAAACAACCGTCTTTGACTTCACAACTTTGACTAATCTCAGGGGAATGTTTCACTGAAAGACTTTCAAGGCATAGAGGTACTCTTTTGGTTTGCCTCCTTCAGGCAGCACTTCTGGTTCCCGAGAAAATCCCCTGGGATTTGCCTGTAATTAAAAGGAAAAAGGAGCAAAACAAAACACTTTGAGCTTAATGTAGCCAAACTACTGGCCGTGGTTATTTAATAGACATACATGAAAGCAGATTTTAAGTAGGACAGATCATTTTCAGATAACGTTACTTCAAGAAAGAGCTGAACAGAACAGAATAGAACAATGTGAACTTAAGAAAAATCCCATATGTCTGTGACATGTTTGACTTCGATACCAAAAATCGATACCAAACTGTTCATGTAGTAAACTTTGTGTACAACCATGTGCACATAAGGTTGTGCACAAGGTCTACCCCATGTATAGTAGAATTATTACTACTATACAACTTTACAAGAACTACCCCATTGTTTTCTCATCTACAGTGCCCTGGATGCTGCACTTTGACTAGGAGTATTTTTCTCATGGTGTCATGGACACTAGCAGAGGCTTTTGCAGAGCAAACTAGTATCTACGAAGAAAAAAATCGCATTTGGTTAAAAAGCAAAATAAGTAATTGAATGCACAAAATGAACTATGGAAAATAAATGAGCACAAAATTAGCACTAGCTTCTACATGAACAACAAAAATATTACATTCTTTTTCATATGTGTTGTGCCTTGTTTCTGTTTTCCCCTTTAATACTTCTATATTTGTTAGCATCCCTTATTCTTATGAAAACAACATTTTTTTAACGCCGTTGGTGAAAAGTTAGTGAAAAATCCAGTTGCTACATTCTTCTTTTATCACAAGGGCGCTGAAGTTCCTGCTCTTCTCTTGCTAATTCTTGGACTGATGGATTTTTTTTGTATGCAGATATATATACATATATTTCTTTTATCTGTTAAACTCGCCACTTTCCAGACTTTGAAATGAGTGCGATTTCTGTCAGAGCCTGTTCCACCGAGACCTTGTCATCATTTATTCCCATCGGAGTACAAAGCTTGTTCAACTGCTGTAGCCCTGGAAGAATGTTGCTTTTTCCTTGCTCTATGGCACCGTGGATACTGGCCTGACGAGCCATGCCAAGGAAAACACAATTACCAACTGCTGAGTTTGATAACAAAAGGAATTCAGATTCTATCTTGCATTACCAATTACATACACATAAATAGTTTGAATGTATGCACAGATTAAAACTCGCAGTATAACCACATGTGACTAAGGAGTTTGGGAAATGAGAAATGCGTGTTTGTGTGGGTTGGGATGGGCAGGGGGATATGTGTCTCTACATGTGTGTCAGTGTTTGGTGAAAGGAAAGCACTGTGAGCTCTTTTAACTGACCTTGGTTTGGTATTTCTTAGGGTGGAGTATCCAAATCACATTTTCCAACAAATTCTGTACATAAACAGAGAACTGTGTTTGAGCAATTGTGTTTTGTTTTTTTTTTCTTCATACACTTAGGTGCTTCTTGCTTACATTCCTGGTTTCAATTAGATTGTCATAATTAACTTCTATTTCTAAATGTCTTACAGATGTAAGTGGAAATTGTGAAACAAACCTTTAAAACGCCTGCTGATGACTCCAGAGCACACGGACAGAGAGAAGCTGCTGAAGTCTGACGTGCTGTACAATATGTTTTTGAATGCCTTTGCAGCTCGTGGTGTTGACTTTGGAAACCTCATGGAAGCTTGGCTGCTGCAAGCCAGGAAACATCACTAGCACTAGGGCCATGTGGGACCTCTCCTTTAAAAGAAAAAAAAAAGTTTGAGTTTTTTCTCAGCCCATTGTAAGCAATCAGGCAAATAGAAGCTTGCTGTTGTGCAGTGAACAGGCTCTTCTTTCAAGAAGGCGGAGAGCAATGCTTACTCTACTGAAGGAAGAGCCAGTAGACCGGCAAGAAGTCAGGACATATTCTCTTTGCACCAGCAGACGGTTACACCAACAGTGAGTCTTCTGAAGCCAACTCGTACTCCACTGGATGTTATTGCCTCTGAATGCAAATTCAAGCTCCTCCAGTTGCTGGCAAGCAAAGAGCAACAGATGCACTCAACCACAGGCTTACTTCGCAGCCCTGTCTCAACACGCACACCAAAGCTGTGCCAACGGGAAGAGGATACACATGTTTTATTGACAGAACCGCAAGTGGCTTGAACCCGTGGCTGACTGGATTTATTTCTTTAAACCATTCCACCTTTCTTTTTCTCTCTCTCTTTCTCTCTTGGGGTGAACCCCCGAATCGCTTGAGCCAATATGATGTCTGTTGCTGTGGTATGTGTGATGTTTTTTCTTGTGGGCTCAGGGGAGGCTCAGGTTGCTTCACAAACTCAGGGGCAAAGCCAGAGACAGGGTCAAGAGCAGGACAGTTCCGCTACCCCTTGGAGACAGGTGATACAGTGGGAAAACAACGGACAGGTGTTCAGCCTGGTGAACAGTGGAGCTGAGTACGTTCCTGCTGGGGCTGGAGGCCAAGACAGAGCTACCAGGGTCGTTTTGTCAGATCCGCATCCTACACGCAGACGTCAGGGAGGCAATCTCCGTAGGCAGGCTCCACCGAGGGGGTCCTCCGAAACTGTTCGTGGGCAGGCAAGGCATCCTTTTGGTTTTGGACAAGTGCCTGATAACTGGAGACAAACCGCAGGCAGCACAGGAACCAGCCAGTTCCACGGTACCTCGAGCAGTCAGCGTCGTCCATCTTCTTCGTCTTTTTCCTCGTCTTCATATAACATACCATCCTACCCACAATACCCATTTCCCCAACAGCCTCCCTTCCAGCCTTTTGATGGTGGCTTTCCAGATGCTCCGGTCAGAAACTACGAGCCACCTTTCCAGCCTGTTCCAGGCACCGGATACAGCGGAGGAACATTTGGGACTGGACCAGGGTTTGCTGCAGGTGGATTTGGAGGAGGTCTGGGCTCAGTGTTCCCTGGTTCTCCATCTGAATTCCCTGAAAACGGTTACTATTATTACCAGTCGTATGGTTACGGACCCAATCCAGTGGTACCCGCAAGTGCCCCCCAGCCACCTTTTGCAGATGGTCTGGATCACAGGTACACCCACAGCCTTTTCAATGAGGAATCGGCCCCTGCCAGCCCAATCACTGATGCCAGCCAAGCGCTTCCTGTTTTGGTGGATAGACCAGGAGCTGCTGGGCAATCAGCAGTCCGAAGCCCACAATATGAGCAGTTTCCTCCCTTTGGAAGACCCCAGCCTCCTTTCTCGCAGCCTTTTCCTCAAGGCAGAACCTCTCCAAACTCTGCCGTAGAGAACTCTGGAACCAACGTTGGCAATGTGTATCGGGGAGCCCAAAGAGGTATGTTACGACTTAGTTAGTGAATTATAAACCACAACACTTATCAAGTTATTTTGTAAGCATAGTTGGACAAGTATTAATAGAGAGCTGAAGTTAGTGACTCATTTACGTTTATGTGAAATCCTGAAGCATTTTGTTTTACATTTTGAAAAGAAACAAGGTTCACACTGTCTCTTACAGATTTGCTGAAGGTGTTTTTGTCTCCAAGGAGAAAAGATGAAACGCTTCTCATCTGATCTCAGTTGTTGCTGTGCATATTAATATGAAATATGCCGAATCCACAGGGGAGTAGAAATCCCACCACACCCACCTTCAGCCCTGCCTGCACGCATTCACATTTTTTTTCTGATATTGTTTTTAATTTTTGCCAGCAAACTGATGTAATCAAAATGAAACAGCTGGTTGAAAGTAAAGCCTCTAATTTTCTCTCTTTTGTTCAATTGCAAATAAAGTGAAGCTGATCCGAAGTTCATTTTCTCCTGCCAGTGAAGTTATTGAAACCAGGTGTTGCGCAAAAGCCTGTGAACTTGTAGCGAGCAGACACAAAAAACACTTTGTTTTTGGAGGGGGGGTGGTTATGGAGTTACAAGAAAATCGACTGGTTCTTGAGGCATTTCGATTCTGGTAATGGCTGCGGTGATCTCATAAGTGGGCTAGTGTCAAGGGGTGTTGGTGGCTGACTTCTGGGCAGGAGGGAGGGAGAAGCGGTTCTATCCCAATCCCTGAAAGGAGGGAGAGTGGAAAGTCCCTGTAACACATGGGGTCCATTTCTTCAGCTACAGGAAATCAAATAAATATTTAGTCAGGGTACTTGGAGGAGAAAAACGAGCAGTGTGGAAGCATGCGGCCTGCTGTCCCAAAATGTTCATCAAACAAAGCAGACACTTTCTGTGGATCTCCAAGCAACCGATTTAGATTCCTTTGAATGAGCAGGATGAAGACGTTCCTCTTGTCACTGGTAAAGATTACCACACGAGAAAAGATTAGAGATCAGAAAACAACAACAACAACACGGGCGCTTGAGCTCTGAGTGCCGGAGGCGGCGCATGCACCGAGTGGAGAGCAGATTCTCTAATGCAGGTTTATCCTTTTTGTTTCTCGTTACAACCTGTTGTCCTCCATAGCAGCCGCTCTGGTGTGCCGTGCGCTTCCCAACCATGGTTCATTAGCCGCTTTAGAGCTGTGAGCCATTTCTAGCATGCAGCAGAGAAGAAAAGTCATCATCCTGTGCATAAATGCCTTGGCGCTCTCAGTAATCACCACAGAATAGATTCTGCTGTTAAGAGCTTTTGAAAAGCAGACATCTTTATTGCGCTACTTTGCAGTAAGACATAAACTTTTTTTACAGTGTTATAACTTTTCCGATGTATAATTTCAGAGTGATATCAAGAGGACAATTGCGTTTACAGATTGTACTACTATTTGTTTTAAACAAATAGTCTTCAATGTATCCTTGAATACTTTATACTGTATCCTGGACGGGCTTCTGATGCATGTGATTGCACTTATTTTAGGGTATTTTGAAGGTTTCTAATAGTTTTTAAATATTGCTTCAGTAATTCAAGGATGCAACACAATACTCTTCTATTTGTCACTAAAACTGAATCACAGAGCAAAGTGATAAAATAGACAAATGGCCACTTGAACAAAAAGTCATCAATCCTAGGAAGTTTCACAACTTCCCATCTCAAATGCTTGTTTTATTTAGAAATTAAACCCAACAGGATATTGAATTTATAAGACCTGAGCAATGACTCAAAGCAGGCAGTGTCCTTTAAAGATAAATAAAAACTATGTGCTGTTAGGCCGGAGAAAGCTGGCCTTTCCAGGATCCCCGTGAATCACAGAATCTCCACAACATTTTTGTCTGGACACCCCAACGAAGCTCCAACAATCATTAAAATACCACTGGCATTATTACTCTGTTCCCTCCAGCTGTACTGAGGATAACATTTGGTGACAGCTAAAGCCAAACACAGTAAATGTCATTTAGAGGACGTTTCTAAAGAGGAGCTCAATGCGTGGGAATCAAAGAAGTCAAACTGCAAGCTTTAGTGTAGTGAGGGAGGAATAGAGACTTTTTTTCCCCCTTTGAAGTCAATTGCAAAATCGGATTCTGCAATTGATTAGTTTAGTGACCAAGCTAACTACTGCTAGCAGTGCATACTAAAAACAATGTCTTTTTCAGATTTGTATTGTACCGATGTGTAGCTACATGTTCGCTAAGTGAGGTTTTATGGAGCTTTGTCCACATGATATACTGTTAAAATTAAAATTGGTTTTGCTTCTTTGCTTTAGTTTAGTTTTTGAATGAAATTTATTTAATTTCCCAGCTGGAATTCCAACTTCAAGGAAACTTGCTGCCAATTTTTCAAATTGAAATCCAGGAGATTTCAAACTCTAATTTAAAAAGGCATACGTGATTAAATGGCACTCTTTAATTAATCATGTGTCATATGCTGGTTAGTGCCATGTCGTCAGTCAATGGGTTTAACGTTGACCTTTCACTCTAAATAAATGCCTCCCCTTGCACATCAATTTGGCCTGAGGTGACCTGAGAAATGGTCACAGGTTCAAAATCTGTCCTGTGAAATTACCACTATAGAAGGGGAAAATGAATGGTAATGAGAGAAAGTCAAATGTGTGTTATTTACTACCATCTAACAGGATGGAGCTAAAGCTATCGCAAAAAATGGAGAACCCCTGTTCTTGCTTTATATCAGCCAGAAAGCCTGCCAACACTTCTTTTCTCTGTGCCCCACTTGGAGAGTGGAAGGGTGTTGTCGCTTACAGTTGAGGGCTGATCAGCTTTGGCTTCTCGATACACTTCATACTCCTAGAAAAGACCCACTTTCACATTTCAAAAGATTAGAGGGCAGAGAACAAATCCTTTCAAAGGAGAGGAGGAAAAAAAAAAAACAGTGATGCTTGGAAACCTCAGTCTTTCACACCGGTTTACAGTCTTTACATGGTCTGCTCCAGGAAGCCTCCCGCTGCCCTACATGTCAGCCTCAGATAGACATGTCAGATTGGCAGTTTGCACAGACCCCGCAGAGGGCAAAGGCTGCACTTAAAGTTGCAGCTAAGGTAGGAAGACTCACGTAGGTGTGAAGTGCCAGGCAAATGTAGCAGGAAGTTTGCTTTCTTTTTTTTTTTTCTTTTTTTTTTGGCTTGTTTCTGTTAAGCAAATGGAATGGAAACCGAGCTAAATTTTTGAGATGGTTTGAACAAGTTCACATCAGGACTATGTCTGGCCTTCGTAAGTTAAACAGAAAAGTTCGATAAGCCTTGACAGAGATCAAGTTGGCATAGCCTTTTTAGGTAATGTTGCAGGCGTACAGACCTTTTCTCTGGCCAGGAGCAGTTTTTAAAACCTGCAAGTGAATCGCTTAGGCATGGGCAGGTTTCCACAGTCAACATACTAGCTCCTATTGTTTAAAGTTATTTTAATAAGATGCCAGAGAAAATATTGGTGCAACTAGATTTGGTACGCTATTCTTTATGGAGCATAGAGTACCAGCACTCTCCATGTTCCACCTGTTAATAGAAAGTTGAATGTGTCTGATTTTCAGTATCTCCAGTGAGACCAAAATCGGACAATAATGGTACGGAAACTTGCTCTTATTAAGGTCAACATCTTTTTTTTGTTTGTTTGTTTGTTTAAGCTACTGACTGTGGACTGGCTACTGCAGCAGGCAGCCTGACCAACTAATGTCAGGTTGTTTTAATTGCATTTCTCTATAAAAAACAGAGAATCAATATATTACCAATGTTCGTGATGCTCACTCAAAATGTATACTTTAGTATGAATCCCAATGAAAATAGCAACACTTACACGGCATGAATATAAATATTACACCAGTCACCTACAAACCCATTCAGTACATTTATTTTAGTGATGTATTTCACCAAGTGAATCATAATATATTGATTAGTCAAACCTTTAGTTCCAGTAATTATGATGATTTTCTTCTCACAGTTGATAAAGATTATATTATTGACGTCAGACCACAAAAAATATGTTTTATACAGAAACGTGGTATTGAGCTTCATGAAAAGTTTAATACCTGCTCAAAGGTTATTTTTTTATTAGCCCTGGTGGAACCCTATTTTAATTTATTGAACATTATATACATATGTACTTTAACAGAAGTTGGAATAATTGTTGTGTTTTGGTTTCGAATAAAAGCAACTGAATAATGGTATGCCTTTTTTGTAAATACAGTAAATACAGTTTTTCTATTGAGAAGAAATTACCCCTCGTAACAACAAGCTACATGTTGTTAACCAAATGAAAGCGGAGCAGAGAATGAGTTTATTACCAGCCTTTTTTTGGTCCAGTGATTCTGCAACCACAGACCTGAATGCAGCTCTTGTGTTCTCTCTCGCTCCCTCAATCAACAACTCTTATCTAGTGGCTTGAACTGGGAAAAAAACACAGCCTCTTATTAGAAAGTGATGATAAAATTCTGAATAGCAGAATAATTAGTGTTTGAGTCTCCCTGATGTGACCCAGACTTGAGCTGTGGGTCCTGTTGCTCAGGTTTTTTGGGGTTTTTCTGCCCCTCACATCCTCAGTCGGCACCAACATATTTCACAGATCACAAAAGATAATGACCAACATGCTAACAAGCACTCCGACAGTGCTGACCTTTGGATCGCTTCGGATATACCTGGAATGACACGGCAGCCCCACGAGTAAATTTGGCAGGTTAAATAACGTTCACTATTTTAAGGCCTAATTAACTCTTTCTGGATTATGCGGTAGCTCGGACCAACTTGTTTTGTTACAGTGTTAAATATGTTGCGATGAACACTTAGCTTTGTTTTGTTTTGTTTTGTTTTCCATCGTTTCAGGTTTGCCTGACCTGGTTCCGGATCCGAACTATGTCCAGGCTTCAACATACATCCAAAGAGCCCACATGTACTCCCTCCGCTGTGCTGCAGAGGAAAAATGCTTGTCGAGGTAAAGCGAAGTCTGCCTGAGTTTCAAATGATGGACTACACATTAACTTGAAACAAATTTGTTGACATTATTTCAAGACTTGCTGTGTATTCACACCTGACAGTCTGGTGGACTCCGTTCGATTGGGGAGCAAAATTGTATATTTGTGATATTTTCAGATGGTGTGGTTCTCTTTTATACTGTGCTGGGTTAAATTAATTAAATGCTTTGCTTTGGAAAAACAAAACAAAACATTCACCTCCTCGCCTGTGGTGGCACTGCAACAATAACCGCTGAAGGAAACAACACCAAAACGTCTGAAGAAGAACCTGAGCGCAAGTTCCTTCTCCATAAAATGTGAAGGAAAAAATCAATGGAATAGCATCAGATTTTAGCGGTTATAGGATTTTTATTTTTATTTTGTAAAAATAAATAAATAAAAATTACTGCTCTCATAAAATTGTGTTTGCCCCTTTAAAAGGGAGTTTCTGTGAGCCAGATGCAAGATTGCCCAAACAGCCAGAATGCTGAATGTTATAGCCAGACCTGACGTTGTGTTCGAGCAATAAAAATACAGCAGACTTTGTGTTTCAAATGTCTTCCATGAGTGTATGAAGACAACCTTAAATAAAGTAAACACCAGATAGATTAATCTGCAAACGCTGCTGCTCTCCAGCCAGGTGAGCAGCAGCGGCGTTAGCTGCATCAGAGTCGGTGTTCACCTTGCGGCTGCGACGGGCTCCGTAGCGGCTAACGAGACTTTCCGTTCTCTCCGCTACGTTGACAAAAAAACGACTCATTCCTTACTCCTCCATCGAGCTGCCGCCCAATATTGAAATGCGAAGCAAAGAAAAGCCTGCATCTTTTAACTCACGGCTTGTTTGTATCGTCCATCACTTCCGTGTTGCAGCGAGTTTCAAACGTTTCACCTTCATGTTCCTTCTCTCTTTGCCGCTCCGTCTGTCCACGCCCCACAGCCAATCAGTGAACAGGAGCGAAGCTTGCGTCACCAATCAAAGTGGGGCGGCCCGGCTGGCCAGCCCCCCCAAAAAAACCGGTGGAAAATCTCCGAAAGCGAACCGAGCCGGTGGAAAAGGGGCATAAGTGCTTATTTTTTCGAGATGAAGGTTTAATGTCTGGGTTGGTGAAAAGCCTCCTCTGAGCCCCAGGCCGGGCACTGCTGAAATGAAATGTGTCGTCCCTATGGATGTTCACTTTGCCCTCTTCCCATCAGAAGCGCACCCATCCCTCAAAGGCCTGTTTATCCTCTCTGAGTTTGCTGCAATCACCCACAGATGGGCTTTTGTAATTTGCCATCCACTCCGATGTCAACAACAGTCACAAGACGAATTGTTCACATCTTCAGTGGTTGTGGACCCAAGCATATGCCTCCTTTTTCTCACACACAAAAAAAAAAACTAAAAAGTTTGCACAAACGAATATGTATCTTGTTGTTTTGTGTTTTTCATGTTGAAACAGTGTGTTTTAAAAGATGGTTACAATCTGTAGGATAAATTATTTAGTAGATATACTTCTGGCTCGTAGTTTTCCAATTCTGCCTCTTTCTTTTTTTTTTTTTTTTTTTTTACTTCCGCTGTTCTACTTATGAGAAACAGACATTCCTCTCCCAAGAAGTTGGACATGTTCCCTTGTCTGATTTCTTTCCCTCTGTGCTGGTCTCCATCCTGTAGCTCTGCCTACCGCCCTGAGACCACCGACTATGACGTGAGGGTCCTGCTCCGATTTCCGCAGAGGGTGAAGAACAAAGGCACAGCTGACTTCATGCCCAACAGGCCTCGTCATACCTGGGAATGGCACAGCTGTCATCAGTAAGTCTGCAAAGTCCTTCCTGTAACCCATGTAGTCAGCTACAAGCATGCAGTAGTGTGGAACTGTTCAGCAGCTTATGACATTTTTGGTAAAATTATGTTATTTCACTTAAAAAAATGCAACTGATTAATGTTATAATGTTGATTAATGTTCAGCTGTGGTTTCCAGTGAATTGTAACTGTGCTGAACTGTGGTTTTTCTATTATTATTATTGTTGTTATTACTATTGGTGGTTCAAGAAAATGCGCTTTCATTGAATTATTCACTACCTTTGTTTTTACACCATCTTGACCTGCTACCAACTTTTCCAGCAGACGGTTTTCTTTTTGTTTTTCAATTAGTGGGACGGTTCTGTTAATGATCTGTGAACTTCTGTATAAATTAAAAGGGTTGGCAGGGGAAGAGCAGCAATCGGCCATTTGGAATTGGTATGGCTATTCCTTTTCTTACGATTTTATTTTACTGTCTGCGAACAGTAAAATAACATATGCATGTTCTAACGTACAAAACCAAATCCACCATCGCAATGTGAACTGGTTCTATCCAGGTCAAAACATTATTTCCCTGTCAGCACATAATTTATGTCAGCCTTAGCACCCCGGCCTTGGCGAACATATTTAAATGCTTTTTTTATTATTATTATTATTTCACTCTAGTTCTTCTCCCTCATACATATTATGACGGCCAAATTCCAAAAGTGTATACTCCTGATAAACTTTACTTAACAAGGTGGTTCACAAATGATTTGTAAAATCAAACTAACTTCTCTGCAAACTGTGGCCAAAGTGCGTTCCTCCAGCCAGTTTCAGGAATTCCTACCAGCACAGCTGAACTTCACGTCAACTTTATCAGATCGACTATAATTCAGAACACATGTGGACTCAAGATGTCTGAACACTCAAGTCAAATCAAAAGGTATTTTAGTATTACTTTAACACTGTGCACTCCTGCAGCTGCATCCATGTTATTGGAGCCTTTTGGATACATGTACATACTTCCTTCTGACAGCCTTGTCTGTTTTTAGTTGAATTTTACATAAAAACATGGTTAGTTTTTTTTTTTTTTTTTGCTTTCAAGTCTCAAAACCTAAAAGTCGGAGAGTAAAAACAATCAGGGCTCATGGTTTTTTTGCTTTTTATACTTCTCTGCAAATGAGTTGACGTAACCAAAACACTGGCATTTCAGCGTCCTGGCCACAGAGGACGCACATTTTCCCCGACGTTATACAAATTGCGGGGCGACTTTTATCTCGTGTCCAAACAAATCACCCTCCAAAGCCGAATCCAGGCTCTCTTTTCCTGATCTCATCTCGGAGGAATGTTGAGTGGCCGACAGGAAGTCAGCAATGTTGTCGCTGCCTGACAGCAGTCTGACATCTACGCAGCGGTTCCCAGGAGACGGATAAACCGAGCCGATCAGTCCGCCGCTGCCTGTGCGATCAGAATCACGAATCAATAACTTTCCTTCCTGTCAATTCATCACAACACACCAGGAGGCCGCTAAAGTACGGCGGAGTGGAACTGGGTTTCTGGGACAGTGTTTTGGTTACAAAGAAATCTCTTTTCACGTGGCGAAACGCACTCGCCCAGATTCTTACAATAAACTTTGCTGCCCTACATTTTTGTCGAATACGCCGTGTTGCTTTTCCCTGCGTTCACTCCAATCTTCTGCACCGGAGCAACAAAACCAGGGAAGTGAAGCGGCGCTCTCCTGAGAATCAAGGCCTTTAAAGTGTTGGGAATTGTGATTTTTTTTTTTTATTTATTAATTTTTCTAAACCACCAAAGACAAACATTTTCACATACTGCACATGGCCCGTTTGAGTAAGAATGGAAAGCATGGGCAGTTTTTATTCATGTATGTCTTTTTTTTTTTTTTTGTCTTTTTTTTTTTAAGTTGCAAAACTATTTCCTGAATCCTACACTTTATCTGATTCGCTCTCTTATGAAAGCAGTCTGGTGTTTGTTCAGGTTCTTGGACGTGTGTCCCGCTCGGACATTTCTGATCTCAAATGTCAGGACGTGGTGAAATGGTTCTCTGAGCAACATGTTATTGCTGCCTGTGTTTTATGCGAACCTGGCAAAAAAAACAAAACAAAAAAAAAACGTTAAAAGTCCTGTTGTATTTGGTGTGACAGGGGTTGAAAAATGCCTTTGGACCATAAAAAGGGAGTGGATTTTTTTTTTTTTTTCTTGTACATTGCGTTTACGAGGCTTTCTTTGAAATCCTGTGTGTCCTGCCAGCACTACATTCTCAGCAGGTTACATCGGCGGTGAGCGGATCCAGGATTCCAAGGAAGCCGGGGACACATCCAGGCAGCTTATCGTCCTGCACCGGCTTTCTAACGTGCTTTCTGTCTCTGTCTCTCTTTTGTCCCTGGAAATGACAACATAAGGTATAAATAATAAACTCCAGGCGGCCTTTGAAAGGCAGTTGCCAGAACAGAAACAGTGATTGCACTTTAACCTTTTTGGTTTTACAAAACACACACTTTTTGAATGACTGTATGCCATATGTTTCTCATTATGTCCAGAGTCTCGCAAAAGTACGTTTTAACATTAATGTAATTTCTTGGGATTTTATGTTCCTCACCAGCATGAAGCAGAGTTTAATTGTGAAGTGGCAGGAAAATGATACGAGGTTTCCAAATGGTTACTAATAAAAGTCTGAGCATTGTGATGGATATTTGCTCATCCATCCTCCGTCAGTAATTTGAGCTCCGTTGTTGCAGTCAGGTCTTTTAAGTGCACTTCTGCCAGATTATCCACCAGACTGTCAAGAGAGTCAGATCTTTGATGATCATCATTTGCGGAATCTCTGAAGCTCTGTCAGATTCTGTTGCTGATGTTGTCTGCATCCGTGGGCTTAGATGCAGACAACATGGAGGCATTATGAAGGATCCTATTTGCATTTTGTTCACTGTGAACAAGTAATGTTTTTATGAACATTACTTGTTCATAAAACAAGTAATGTTTGTGTTACCAGACAAATATATCTCTGGTAACATATATTTTCAGGACCAGCCACAAATTCTCAGATCGATTCAGGTGTTAAATGTGATTGGGTCACTTTAGAAAACAAGCCTCCATATAAATTTTTCCTTGGCAGCTTGAGGTCAGTAGCTCTATGGTTAATGCAGTTGTTCCGCTGGAAGGTCGAGGGTCAATCTCCCTTTCTCAGCCACATATTTAACTTTATCCATCTTCTCATCAACTCTTACCAGCTTTCTTGTCCTCGCTAGAGAAAAGCATACCCATAGCATGATTCTGCCACCACTATGTTCCTCTGTGAGGATGGTGCGTATTCAGGGAGCACCCTGTGCTTTGTTTGCTTTACACCAAACACAGAGTTCTGCATGTTCACCAAACGGTTTTGTTTTGGTCCAGTAAGGTCTGCAATTTGTAGCAAATGAGACCACAGAGTTAAGTGCTTCACTAATAGTTACCCTTCCATAAAATCCTGCCTCTCCAACGTTACCTTCGGCACTTTGACTAATTTTGTGAGGAATATTCTCTCTCCCAGGCCTGTAGGGTTGGGTGAACAGCCGTGTGCTGGCAGGTTTGTGAGGCTGTTTCTGTATTTGGGTGAAGTACTGAACAGTTTTCTTAATTACAGCTATTTGCTACGGAGCCCCTCGGGGGGAAATTGGGAAAAATGTTTCTTTTGCGTTCCCTCGCAATACGCTTACCGTAATGTTTGCTGGTCCATTTTGCGTACTGTCACAAATGTCAGTTTAAAATGTCAAACGTGTACGCATTCAAAAAGCCTCAGTGAAAACGTGTTTATTATTCTTAACTCTTTGGTGCAAAGAAGAAAAACTGACTGAAAATCAATTTATTCACTGCATGTTTATGTTTGTTTGTGTGAAGGGTTGAGATGGAGCAGCACATGAAAACGGCCCTTTAAACCATTCAGACCAACACAAAAGAGACAAAATCAAAACTGTCAGATGACTTTGCTACCCTGCAGTAATAAGTCAGAAATAGTCCAAATAGTTTAGATGTCATTTTCCTCTTTCCTACTTATACTTTATATTATATGTTTGTTGCTGCTTTTCTATCCTAAAAAAATAAATAAATAAAACTTCAGATATTTCACAAATGAGATTTTAGCATACATGGAAAATCCTCACAAGAACCTTAAATAATAACAGAAAGTACGTAAGAAAGGCTTACAGTATTCAATTATGCCTCATGAATTGATCAGCACATTATTGCAAGTGAACACAAAAGAAAAAAAAAATCCTCCATGTCCCCTATGGGGCTCCGTAATTTTCCACTCGGGTTAATAGACTAAGATTCGCTACCGTATCTTAGTCTATTACATAAAATTTCCATACACAAACGTTGCAACATGTGAACCTTTTTAAGGCTTGCGTGTCCAATTCCTGTTTTCAAGAGCAACTATCCTACAACTTTTAGCTGCAACAAGGCTCCACACACAGCCGAATCCAATACACAAATTCCCAGATTGACAGTCGTTCAGCTCTGCAGAGGCCTGGCAACGGGCCATTCATCTGAGCTGCAGGATAGCAGCTCATGCGGACTGGACTGAGGCACCCCTAAGGGCTGCGAATTCTTAAAGCACTATGAATCTTTAAAAGAGACAGATTCAGGACTGTTAGCGTGTCGGCACGAGGATAAATTACATAGACACCCAGAACCGTGACAACACTATGGTGTTCTGTATTCCATAACTTCAGACAGGTTTCTACCTGGATGTTATTTTTAGTCAGTCACCTGTCTCCCGAAACATACGAGTCCCTGAATGTCTGCTTGTTCCGACAGTGGAAAGTGACTTTTTTTCCCCTGAAAAGTCAACTAACAATCTTTAATGACTTTTCCAGTAAAACTGGACGCTGCTTTGAGAGTCGGGAGATGAAGTAAGGCGAAAAGGGCAATATTTTCATAGTCTGATATTTTCTGACATTAAGAGACTGTAGGAGCTGGTTACTTCATCGACATATTTAAAGTCATCAGCACTTAGTCATATGTGTAGGATGTGCAGGGTTACAGCATGATGGGGAAGAAGATGTTTTTTTTTTCTCTCTTGATGCATTTGCTTTTTTGAATTTGTTTATGATTCGTAAGAGTAGTGTTCCAATATGAATAAACGAGAGGGACAAAAAAAGTCAGTGTGTTGAATAACCGTAGAATTGCACAACTTGAAATAAACTTGCTCAATGGAAACATGCCGAGTTCTGAAAAAACTCGTTTTTTTTTTTCAGAAAAAGTTTTTGCTCTAGGATGAGATTTATTTTCAGTCGTATGAAAATGGATGTTTTTCATAAAATTGTAACGGAAACACTTTTTTTTTTTTTCGCATCACATGAGTCACATGATCAACAGCTGGAAGTAGCGGGATGATGTTTGGTTTTTTGACCAAAGCTCTCGTAGCATCACACAGTTCATAAAAAATTGTGCAGCATTTGAACCTGATGAATCTTTAGGTCTTCTGTAAATTTCCCCCAAAATGCTGCCGTTACTCCCAGGTATTAGGAGTTTGTCTGAATAAGATGCCAACGTCTCCTCTGACGGCTGATGAATGTACTGCAGCGCCATGGCTGAATTATGAAAATATATTTGAAGCTGTTTACAGAACATCGCTGCCATGATTTTTAATGACTTATTGCGTAAACAAGCTTATTTTCACGTGATTTTAATTAAACTTTTCACTTAGTGGAAACACCAAAATTGCCAAACTGTGTTTTTGTGGGGGTTTTTTTGACATTAGCAGAAAACAGACAAAAATTCGCGCACATTTGTAATGGAAACGCAGCTGATGTTGTGCATAAAGTCGGCGGTAGCAACAAATAAAAGTAGAACTTTTCTCCACTGAATTACGTCGCTGTCAGTGCCTGCAAAAACGCACACTCACAACCAAGCGGCGCAATTACAAGCACACCAGGCTTGTAAAAGTGAAAAGCAACCTGGGGGTCACTTTAATACTTGGGAGAGCACCAACGCACACACGCAGTTGACACCTCAGATGATTTCAAATGGACCAGCTCATTGACTCGGTCCCTCACCAAGAGTAACTCCATGATTCACGCTACGGTTCAGTTGAGTCGATCAGTGGCCTTGTGTATCCAGGCTCGCCTAAGCTCCTGCAGCTGTGCAAACACGCATCCACAAACAAACGCACGCTGCGACGCGCACACGCCGACCCTGCCCACATATCTGCCGAGGCAAACAAAGATGTGTGTGCGCGCAGGCCCGTGTGCAAATTCCCACACACAGACGGCTCTGATCTCTACAAGCTAATTAACTAAAAATGTATCCGTCGTCAGGGTGGCGATGCCTTGCTTCAGCTGTGCTTTAACAAAATCATTAATTAATATCCATTATCCACTGATCAGTCGTGATGATGTGCTGTCAAGGTGAAGCGTTGCTCGTGAAGACGTTACCTTCCGAGGTCAACAGTTTGAATACGCGCAACATAAATCTATTACAACATCGTGAGCTGCTTGTGTTTTGTTTAAGGTAACTATCATTACAAGTGTATATTTAAAAAGTACTAAACAGTTTGGAGTTTTTTTTATTTGATACACACGACAGTGTGACTCGTTGAGCGGCTGGTAAGTTGAACATGACATCTGTGATATCAATACATGTTTGGGTCTTCTCAGTCTGTTACAAAGGGTCAATAGAAAGAAATATGAGAAAGTGTATCCATACTGTAATGGGAAGCTGGAAGTCCCAGAGCGATGGAAATACACCAGATTTGAGCCCATAACCCTTCTTGTTCGTTCACCCTCACGTGTCTGGAAATGCGTATTTCAACAGACATTACCACAGCATGGACGAGTTCAGCCATTACGATCTACTGGAGGTCGGCACGGGCCGCAAGGTGGCCGAGGGACACAAGGCCAGCTTCTGCCTAGAGGACACCACCTGTGACTTCGGTCACCTGAAGCGCTACGCCTGCACTTCTCACACTCAGGTAACGTCACAAACTAAAGCAGAATAATCAGCTGAAAAAGGGCCTAATTGCAGACTATAAATCTGCAATTATATGTTTGTATCTTTATGTTTTTTTTGTTTTGTTTTTTTTTGGTGGAACAAACACACCCTTTAACATTTCGACTGTTGTATTAAATTGGGCGAGAGACGGGATACATCACGGAAAACTCGCCACCCCATCGTCACAGGGCAACACAAAGACACGCAGAACCGACAACCACGCATGCAAACGCTCACAAACCCTGCAATCGTGTCCCTGGACTCTCCTCCCGTTAAGGTGGACGACCTCGTCTTGGTAGTTCTTGTAGTTGCGCCATACTCTCATATAGTCAGGTGATGGACGGAGCCGTGCTTCGTGAGACACCCAAAGCTTGAGATACACTGAGATGAAATTACACACAGGATGAAGTCTAGTTACAAATTCTAGAGAACAAAAAAAACAAACAAATTGGATATTATTTTAGGGATGGTAGCTTGACACCATTCGTGTATAAATGTGTGTGTGAATGGTGAATGAATGAATGTAGTGTGAGGCACTTTGAGGTGGATAAAGGGCAATAGAGGTACAGGTCAATACAAATACGCACCAAGCCTATTATATGTTTTGTTTTTGCAATTGGTTAATCCAAGAAAATCAGTATAAAATCCATTGAACTTTTGTGCTTGCAACATGAAAAACGTGGTAGAGCTTCATTGGGTAGGAATAATTTAGCAGGGCCCTGCGTTTGACCCCTGGAGCTCAGTCCAATCAGTATTCTTTTCAAAGTCTCTCCTTCTTTCCCCCGCTGCCTCTTCAGGGTCTGAGTCCAGGCTGCTACGATACCTACAATGCTGATATTGACTGCCAGTGGATCGATATCACCGACATCAAGCCTGGAAACTACATACTAAAGGTGAGAGTCTGGAGAGAACTGGATGTGCATTGAAACGTGAAGTCTGTAGGCCGCGAGCACGCGGCTGCATTTCACAGAAACGGGAGAGGGTCAGGGCCACAAAAACAAATTGATCCGATTCATAAAGTTTTCAGCTTTCAGGTGAGGGATTTTTTTTTTTTTTTTTTTTCGGGCTGCAGTTTGCTTTCTTCCTGAATTGTTTGTCTGGTCACATTTTGTGTGCCTTAGAAAAGGCACACAAAAAAGACGGGGTTAAAATTAGTTTGAAAGCAATACCAGGTTGTGCTTGTGTGTTGTTTGCCTCTGAGTTTTGACATCATTCTGAACGGCTTCACCTCCTTTCCTCTGTGTGTGTGCGTGTGTGTGTGTGTTTCTTTTTTCCCCCTCCAGCTTGTGGTGAACCCCAAATTCTTGGTGCTCGAGTCGGACTTCACCAACAACGTGGTGAGGTGCAACATTCACTACACCGGGCGATTCGTCACGACAAACAACTGCAAGTTAGCACAGTGAGTAAAGAACACTACAGAGTACTTCAACCAAAACAGTAGATTTTTATTTTTGTAAGTTAAACCAATACTCCACCAATCGCATCACTGACACTCGTCTTTATAAGAGAGCAGAGACTAAATACCCTCATACAGGGAGCCTCGTAATGTTTTGGGACACTTAAGGAACTTAATAGGCTCCTGGCTAAAATATTTGATGGTTTCATGTGTGATGCTCTCATTCTCCCGTGAAGATTAACAGCCTCTCAAAGTTTGATATTTTCCCTCAGAAGGGGCTCCCAGGGTGTTGAACTTGCAAATAGCTCTATTAGAAAGTGTATCATTGCAGTAAATTACTCCCAGATCCTCTCGAAAATAGCTTTCATAGAGATTCAAGTGCTGCAGCCAGCCTCTCTTATGTGTGTGAAATAAAGACTTATTTGTCAAAGCATGTCTAAAATTAGGTGACACGCGCCGGCTCAGTTTAAACGTTGACAGAGAGAAAATGGCATCCTTTTAGGCAAAAGCTTAAAGAGCTGCCGCCAAAATCTAAAAAGTGAATTAAGAATGTGTTTATTCCCCCCCCCCACCTCCACCGTTTCCTGCTTTTTGGGCACTGACCTTGAAGTTTTAGATGCGTAAAAAAGAAGTCCAACCAAACACTGAAGTTTAGAAAAGTGTCAGAAGGATATATATCCTTTAAATATAATCTCGAATACGTGTATGAAGTCCAAGTCTATTGTTAATGGCTAAAAATATACAAAAAAAATACACAATATGAATTTAGTCTGGTTCTTTCCAAAATGATAACCTTTTCAGAAAGTGAAACTGTAAAAACTGACAACTTTGTCTCAAATTCTGACTTTTTTTCCATCATATTTTCTCAGTTTTCTGGTGGGTTTTTTTTAGGGATATTTTTTTCATTGTACAAGTAAAATCGATCAATTTTGATATTTTTTTTGTTGTTTTGTTTTAGATACTGCAAAAAAAGAAAAAAAAGCTAAAAATCTATCACAATTTTTTTATTAGAAAATCTTGATCAAACGTTGTTGCACATTTTCTGTTTGCAGAAGGATTTGTCTTAAAGGAAACATTCCCTACTAGTTTCATCCATCGGCTGGCTATAATTTCACCTATTTGTATCAAGTACTTCAGATTTTCTCACTCTGATTTAGTTTAAAAGACAAACTGTAGACAGCATAAAGTTTTCACATTTTTTTTCCTTTTTCTCAAACATCCTATAAATAACAAATAAAGAAGAACTCCAAAATTGAGCATTTACAAAAAATGTCATATTGTGTCCGTGTACGAAGAAGATTATGTGGAAGTGCAGCATGCAGATTTTTTTTTTTCTTATTCAAATGGCACAGAAATGTTGCTGAACTTCCAACAAAAATGTAAGAAATTTTCTGTTTTCCTTCGCAGGTCTTGATCCAGCAGAGGAGTTCTACCACATTATAGTGATATTCCATTGAAATGTGAATGGAATCCATTTTGTTCTTGGTTAAATCTGATTTTTTTTTTTCTGTTTTGTTTTTTTAATTCTTTTTAGTTTGGTGTTTTGGGATTCCTGAGCCAACAGCAAACCAGAGTTTCACTCGTTCTAAAAACACCAAGGTCTAAACATCCCCACTTTACCTTTTCCTGCATAATTCATCTCACACATTGGCACCCAGATAAACGCACCAGCGGCTCGCGCAGCCCCGCATTTCATGCTAAGAGCACGCCGCTTTTATGTGCTTCAAATGACAGCCTGGCTCGGCTCCGTGGTCGTTCACATCACTGACTCCTAAAAGCCGCGTTTACTGTATTTTCACGCAGTTGAGGCTCGTTTTAGCTGCAATCTCACAAACAAAATTAGGGAGGACGGTCCGCATTCATCTGTGCTGCGTGGCGACACACAGAAAAATGCCCAGCGAGTCAGAAGAGCTATAATTTGTCAGTTTGTGTTCGTCTTTCTCTCTTAACCACCTTGGCAGACCAGCATGGGATCCTGTGATTTTTTTTTCTTTTTTCCGGCCACGTCCTGTTAAACGTGTTGACAGTGAGAAGAAGACAGCAGGACTAATTTGCATGTGTTAACATCAAGACGTAGTATTCGCTAACAGGCCACGGAAAGCCCGATTCTTTGCAAAAAAAAAAAAAAAAGAAAGAAAGAAAAACAAGGGAGTTGCATATTTTGGCAGAAAACTGTGCTTTTAAGAAAACAAGACTTGCGGTGTTTTTTTAAACAAAAAATTTTTTGCTGAGTTATTATTACTCTTTTTTATTTGTATTTCACACTCCAACACTGGTCAGATGGCACATAGGTCATCTCTACCTTCTTAAAAGAATGTTTATACAGATATTCAACCAATGCATGACTTTAGTGATAAAGATCATTTTATGTAACTGATTGTAATTAGCTTATTCACTTTTATCTGTTACTGTAATTGCTCAGTTTAACTTTAGTGTGTCTTTTTGTTTTTCCTCAATTGTTTAAAAAAAACAAGACAAAAAAGAAACCGCCGCTGCAGATACTTTGCGTGTGACACAGGCAGTGCAAAGTTGCAGAAAGCCTTCTCTTCCTACCTCTCCCACTGAGCGAGTCGTCGTTTCCAAGACCTTTCACCCGCGGAAAGTTTTAAGTTAGAAAAGAGCGCGAAACCCTGCTGTGTTTGCTGAGGTAATTGTTTAAGTGATTCTTTCATGAATCAACTCTTAATTTGATGGCAAAACTGCATCTTACGAGGAACACCAACAACTTTCACTAATGTTTCCGACTTTCTACAGAAAGCACTTTCTGCTAATCCTTGTATATCAATAATGTATTTGGTCAAATAGTGCATCGACGTGATTTTTGGAAACATATTTTATGTTAAGTTCAGAGCAGGTATACTCATTGTTACTGTAGGACTTTCATTTAGTACTGTAAATGATCAGATCTTTTGATTTGATATTTAGTAGCTTGGAAAAATCAAAACATTTCTTGGACCTTAAATGTCACATTGTAACATACAGAAAGCTTGGAAAGGAGAGCGTGCGTCACAGCTTAAACGGTGCCGTTTCAGAGCTGGACTGTGGATCTTTTGGTTTGCACGGTTCACGCAAAGCCAGAAGCTATTCATGTCAAAACTTTGCTTAGACATTTAGTGTGAAGTTTACATGTTATTACATGAATTTGTACATCCTATGCCCGCCTTCCTGGAGACCTGAATGGGAAAAGTGAGTGAAGCGTCATTTCATCTGGTTAGCTCAAGTTATTTTTATTTTATTTTTTTTTTACATCTTAAATTACAAAGAGAGTAAACCAAAGGCGAGATTTTTATTTTTTTGTGCCGACAAATATTTACAACTGTGTTTGATATTTCCATGCGATAAGCAGATGTACAACCTTTAACTTAAAAAGATATAACTTGTACTGTAACATTAACTGAAAAGCCACATTGTTAGATTTACATAGACGAAAATGAATACAAACACCAAAGAGTCTGACGTTCAATGGAACAGAAACCCTTTTGACATGCTTTTGATCCAGTGTTGTAATTTTCTAACAGTGAAATGTAAAAAAAAAAAAAAAAAAAAACAAAAGCCAATAAATACATTAATGTCTTCTTTGTGTGCTGTGGTGCAGTTGTACTGGCATAGAGTGATGAGGACGAGTAGGAAAATTTCTAACCTATCCTGTCACACAAAATGCATCTTCATAGAACATTAGGTATGATATCTGACCACTGTGTGAATACAGTACATTATGTTTTAACAAAAACTTTAATCCCTGAAGGAAATTCATCTCTTTAGCACAGAGGACTGCAATGGTAAGACACACAATTGAGAGAAACCCCCTTCTTTGCTTGCAGACTCTCAATCCAGAGTAACTATTCAGTCCATCCTCTGGGTAAACGGTGACTGTATTCCAGCTGAAGATCGTTGCCACACCATAAGAGAGAAGACAGCGCCACACTTGGTCATTTTCATCTAAACTACTAAAAACAAAAACGAGCGCCTTGTTCTGTGTTTTGCTCAGTGCAGAGGGTTTGGACCCTCTGCTATTGAGGAACGATTCCCTCCTGGAGGCGTGGACTCTGTTGAGGTTTTAAACTTTATCCAGTTGCTAATGTTTGGCCGGTTCGACACTATGATGCTTACCGCAAACAACCGTCCTCCACTGCGAACAGAGAAGTATTAATTCAATAATTGGAAGCGTGGCCAAACACGGACTGAACGGCTTCGTTCGCTTCCTCCGCTGCTATTGCTAAAACTACAGGCAGAAGGCAATTCCAGAAACCTGTCGCCATCGTTCACAGCTTCCCCTTCCGTTCGCCGATCGGTTCGGTAGAAAATCTACCAGAGAAATCGGAGCCCTGATGGCGCTGTAAGCGACATTTGAATCGAGCAGAACTGCATAGGAAGACGATGTCGGGGCCACTGCATTACAAGTTTTGTTAATAATTGTCTATTATTTGCTATTCGCAGCCAAACTAAAACGTATTGTCGCAGGACACTCAGAGAAACTTGAAAGTTTGATGTAGAAATATAAGTGGTCATTTCAGGTTAAAATGTGTGTTGGAAAGCAGAATTACAAAAACTAAGTTTGAAAAAGCCTCAAAAAGTAACAGCGAAGGCTTTACAGGGAATGTTGGTTAATTCTCCTAGTGGCCAAAAAAAGACAAGATGAGGGAGGAGGGGTGGGTGCACAGCTGCGCTGAGGTACATTGCTCATGGCAGTTGTATTTGGGTGCATCTAACTAAACAGTTTACCTGCTAAACTGGGGACTCGGTGTAATAAGTTTCACTTGTGAAATATGGCATTTGAACAGCAGAGACATTCCTCACGCAGGAATTTCCTGCCTCCCGGAGGAATTAGGACCCTTGATCCGATTGTTTTGCTCCACTGTACTCTTTCTCATTTGCTATCTGCCCCAACAAAACCCTAACTCCCCTCCCCCCGTGCTTTGTGTTTCAGGCCTCCTCTTGGTTTGAACTGTTTGTTCCGGCTGTTCACACAAAATCAACAATTTCTGCCGCTCTCTCAACAAAGCAACATGGCACTGTAGTTTGTCCTTTGCTTTGCACTGTTACTGAAAGAACAAAGTGCAAGACAAGCAGACATATGATAAAGGAGAAAAGCTGAATGATTTACTGCATGCCACGGAAATTATTTGTAAAGAAGTTTAAAAAAAAAAGAGTAAAGATTAGAGGGGTTTTCTCTTTTTGTTTTTACATTCTTGCCGCTGCACTTCAAATAGCACTCACAAAGTTGATTTTTCTCTCTTTCAGTAATACTCCACGGACTATAAGCAGCAATGTTCAATGTCCACCAGGAGGCACTTTCACAGCTATAGCTCTAGGTTCTTGTTAGCGGTAACGACCAGACTCACCACAGCTGCTTCTGTAATGGCTGTCAAAGCCGTAGAGCTGCACACACAGACACACACACACACAAAGGATTTAGGCACAAACAAATATGCAATTGGGATTTTTCAAAATAAAAAAAAAATGCCAGAGGATGTTTCCCCGAGTGAATCCAAAGAGTGTGAGACTCTTAAGTGGAGCGTATGAAAATACCCAGAGGGGTGTACAGAGCAGAACCCGGCAGACATATGCTGAATCGCTGCGATACGGCGTTCGCGACGTGCACACGCCGCCTCCACGGGCCTGATGAGGAGAACGAGGTCTGACAGCCAGCAGTGGTGTGTGTTACCAGGAAGTGTCAGGGCAAGTGGACGGAATCACTTAACCTGTCGTATTCCACTCTGATCGAAGGAATCGTTTAAATCAGCTAGGAAACTATATCTGGAAGTAACATTTCGAGAGAGGCATTTCCCACCCAAACCGAAAAACGCGCCAAAGAAAAGATTGGTTAAATGATGAGGCCTTGTTGACGTATTAGGCAATTCAATTCACTGATCGTTCCCTGTTTGATCCGTTTGGTAGAAGTTTGGGGCGAATGCCTGCAAAGCATATTCAAAAGCTATTTTTTTTATTTTTGCAAAGAGGAGCTGTTACAATTATTAGCAAAAAACCCCAAAAAACTTCCAACTTAAAAGTTGTGAAATTTTGTGACCCGGCAGACAGTTATATTCAGCGAGTTACGTTTCAAATGCAAAACCGTGTATTTTCATCACGTTTGCAAAAATAAAAGTAAATATTAAAACTGATGACATTTAATTTTGTGAGGAACAGAGTTTAAAAAAAAATCAGAACTAAACAAATATGTGGAAGAGTCTGTCTAAAGAAACCAAGCAGAGTAAATACATTTTTTACTTTTTAGAAAATGATCAAATATGATATCCTGTAATATTTGGACAGGATATCATAATGAAGCATATTGAAGCATATTGATTCAGTTGAGTGTTATCTCATGACAAAAGTATATATTGTTTTTTTTTTTGTTAATATCTTTATGTTCTCACACTGCCTGTTTTGTGTATGAAGCTGTATTGATGATTGATTGATGCTTATGGTGCAGCAAACTGACTTTTGAGAAAATGGGTAAAATATATAGGCATAGTTTCATTTTCATTCAAAACTTTTGTTTACGTCTACACGTGACAAACAAACTCTAAGGGAATTGAATAAATGAATAAAAACGGGAGAATATTTTCTCACAGTCATCCTACTCAGATACAAGACTGCTAGACTGGACTGTACAGTAAACATGTTCAGGAAAAATATGCGCACCTGATACTACATGAGAGCATGTTGAATTTTCAACCTGAAAATAGTATTGCGGATCCTTTCCACATGTTTGCGTCTTGCTTTGGGCGATGAAATGCTACGCCCAATTTTCGACAAGCCGAGGATCTGAAAGCAGAGCTGAGATCACGTTCTGCAGAAGACTCAGCGTTTCCTTTACTAGAAAGCCCGTGTGACAGCAGCAGATGTCGCAGCCTAATTGTGGAAATGGATCAAGTAACGTGAAGCAAGACTGATTATATCTTCAAGACGCCATTGAATAAACAAAAGAGGACCAGAAGTGAAAGAACACAAGGAGACACCGACGTCTTGAGTGCCTGCCATTATGAAATTAAGTTTTGTTTTGTTTTTTTTCCATTGCGAAAGACCTTTGGCTTAATCTCCAGCTGACGCTGGTCAGCCTTTACAGCTTGACTCATCTGTATGACAGAACGGGCCAGAGCAGGGAAACGACGGTGCATACACGCCTGTGATAGCAATTCTGGTTAAAAATGATTGTTTAGATTTTTTTCAGTCCTGCTCTGTGAAAATATTATCAGTATTAGCAGCAGTGTGTGATGCTGATTGTCTAGTCGGTGTTAGATCCACGCCAAGTGAAAAAAGAAGCATTTGTACTTTTAAGATAACAATGCTATATTAGCTAGTTAGCATGTTTACTTTTTTTAGAGCAACTTTAAATTTGTTGTTTACTGTCTGAAGTTACATGGATGTTACTGAAGGGCCGTTTTAGGGATGCACTTAATTTTTCTACAAAGTTTACTTCATCAACTGAAGCAGCGTGACACCTTGCTGCTTCAGGGTTTCCCCCAGGAGTATTATAAGCCTGGCGGGCCACCAGGCTGTGGTGGCCTGCCGTTTTGTTTAAAAACAAAGCATTTTAAACAAAACAACAAAGCATTGTTTGTTTAAAATGTTAAATTGAGTTTTTTTTTTACACACCAGTAACAGTAAAGAGAGATTAAGCTAGGCTTACAGATGGCCCATTGGCCTCACTTTATTATTTCCAATTAATGATCCCTGCTTGGGCACATCCACATATTTATAACTTTTAACATTTTCCAACACAAAAACATACCTACCACTCACCTTGTGCGTTATTTACTTCATCAACTTGTATTCAAATTCAACAAGGAAACTCGCCAACAGAATGATATCGAGTCATTAAAGCAGTGAAGGCAGGTAAATGACAGCAGTAGAGAATTTACTTGCTTACATTTGGACTTTTAGCAACGTGAGCAGATGACTCAACCTCCCAACTCATCACAGATTGGGAGACCTTCACGCTGGACCTCAAGCGGCTTCGAGTTTGTGCCTCTCCGTTCTTCCCTATAGACTCTTAGACCTCAATTTCTAAATCAAGTTCACAATTTACTTTCATCTGAAAAAAAAAAAAACTAACAAAAAGTTGACAGTTTACACCTCATTTCCTGGAGACATCTGTGTGCGCTGGCTCTGGAAGCACCGAGCCCAGCTGCAGTCCACGTCTTGTCAATCTCCCCATGAACCTTTGAAGGGGCTGCATTTCGCAGTCCTCTCAAGGCCACGATTATCCTTTTCTTTCTTTCCATCTACGAAATCCCCGTTTCTGCGGAGGATGTCGGTGGCCGTCCGATAAACAGCTTTTAACTCAGTTATCCTTCCTGTGAAAGTGTGGACTCTTAACATGACCAAACATAACAATGCAGTATTTATTTATGTATCAGTTTTAACTTAAATAATAATCTGATTTTAAGAACTGAATTTGGGGTTTATTAGCATTTTCACTAACTTCAAAATCTGATTTTATGAAGTTGCATCTGCATTTGCCGCAATCGTACCTAAATCCAAGATGTAGTTTCTGTTATATATATATATATATATATATATATATAATATTGCATAATGATTCACAATTTCTCTTCCTTCTATTTCTGACTTTGGTATTATGTTGACTAAGTCGCACAGCTAGCTTGCGCATTATTCGGTTCATACTGGGTCACATCAGTGAGTGCTTGTATTAAAAATAAAATGACTGCTTGCGTTTTATCAGACATTTTTTTTGTTGTTGTTCTGGGAAACTTTGGCTGCACAATCTGCATATAACATGTCCCAGAGCATGATGAAGCTTTCGCTGAATAAATCTTCATTTAATAACCAAGACCGGTTTTGGGGCCGTTTGTCTATTATTCAGGTTAGCTTTTATGAAACAATGTTTGCAGCATTTTAATACGTGTTTATAAAACGAAGTGACATTTATTTATTTATTTTTTGTTAAACATTAGCTTTTGCACTTGTTTGACTTCTTTCTCCTCATTTCAGAATCTGGCCTCAAACAGTAAAACATGATTTAAATACATGATTTTAGAGAGTCGTTCCTCGCTGCAGCGGGTTTATGCAGCGACAATAGAAATTAGTGGAAATAGAAAATGTGTGTTGATATTGGTAAAAATAAAATAAAAAATAAAAAAAACACCTCCATTCTCAATGTGTGATTTCTGCAGAGACCGCTGTGTGGAAATTTTGTTGCGACATCAAATCTGCAAGTCATTCATCTTGCAACTCCGTCTCTGCTCTGCAAGCCTAATTAAACGCACGAAGATGTGGGGAAATCTTGATTTCTGTGGGGAGTAACACATTCCTGCATGGGACAGGTAAGAGTGAGAGGGATTTGTTGGTGAAAAATAGAGGCAGATGAGAAAATGCGAGAAGACAGAGAACAGCCAAAGACGTTTTAATAGAGTGCAAAGAAATGTAAAAAAAAATGTACATGAAGCTGCAGTTGCTGGCTCATTTGTTTTGATAATGGAAAATGGGGAACACAGAGCTGACTCTGCCACATTTATCAGAGTTAAATATTTCACTTCTCATGTTGGATCACCAAAATGAATTATAGACAGAGCTCTGCAAAAGTATTCGCGTGCCTCCGTCTTTTTCCGACATCCTTTATCGTTACGGCAGACTTCAATGTACTTCATTTGGATTTTACACAAAGTGGTGACTGATGGGGATAAAAGCGGGAAACGAGTCACGGCTTTCGAAACCTCTTGAATACAAATCTCTGTGTTGGTGTATTTGTGCTAAGGCCGTCTTCGCTCAGTCCTACTGTTGTTGTAGTTTGAAGATGTCTTCGCCAGCTCTGGACATTTTTGCCCATTCTTCAAGCTCAGTCAGATCGCATGGAGAGTGTGTGAACACTAATCTCCACATCGGTTTTATCCACAGATTCTCTGTTGGATTTAGGCATTCCTCTTCCAAGGAAAAAACAATTTTGATATGGCCACAAAAATGAAACTATCTCAGCCTACACTTAAAGGAAAAGAAAAAAAAAAGAGAAACATCTTTACACTAATTTGAATAATGACCTGAACTTCATGCAGTGTTTGGTGAATAGTATCAAGAGGAATGTGTGTGTGGCTGAATTGAAACAACTTGTTTTCTTTTCTCTTCACAAACTACAACATGTGTTTTTTCACATGAAATTCTGATAAAGTAGATTAAGGTTTGTGGTTGCAGCGTGCTAAAATGTGAAAGGAACGCTGAAAACTGACAGTGTGTATAAAAAAAAGAGAGTGTTTATGTCAAATACTCTAGGTTTATTTGAATGCACCGGTTCACCTGAGCAGTTTAAGTCGTCCCTGAGTCACGGGTCTCGACTTTGGTGTCTGCTGCTGCAAAAACAAACAAACAAAACAAAAAACCCAGAAACATCCTTTTTACGTCTTAGTTCCCTCACTTTTCTAAGTCATTAATTTTAAGGAGCATGCAAATGTACAACTCTTCCAAAAATCCATGGGAGTCTTCATTGTCCCGACGACGGGGGCAATAAATTCTCATTAAGGCTTTTCCTTTCCCTGAAAGGCAGAAATTGAAGTTGGTGCGTTTGTGTTTATAGCCTGAGGCAATTGGAACAAATGAGGACAACTTGTATAGGTAAGATAGGCTCTGAGCCTTAATCGGGCCGCCTCTAATCCCCCCACCCTCCATTTGCTACTCCTCCACTCCTCCTCCTTCCACTCTGTCACCCCCTCAGCTCTGTGGGGAGTGTCGATGATCCAGCCAGCCACAGGGGAGCGACGGCCCCTGCTCTGCTGCGCTCAGACTCTCCCTGATGACAGGCCCATATTTCACCAGACTCATTCTCCTGCGTCAACATCACCGTTTCCTGCACTGTCGGGGGAAGATGGGGTAGGACGGCTCCCATCATCAGATCAGTGACTCCACAGCCTGCTTTCCCGTCCCCTCTCTGACAAACACGCCCCTCGTTCCAGACAGCTTGGTGACTCCCCGTCTTGGTGACAGGCTTTTATTCCTCTCATCCTTCACATATACATACTAAGATTAATAAATGCAATATTAAAATTACTGACGCACAACATGTAAATGTTTTAACTGAGATGTGTGACAGTGTTACCTGCTCATACCCCTTGCGTGTGCAGACTGATATTGCCGCCCTTATAATGGCAGCTTCTGAAGCATCTAAGTATAATGGTAGAAAGTTGAGTGGAAGAAAAACGTGTGGTACAAACTTTGGTTGCCTTGAGAGGATTATGAAGGAAAATGCATTCATTAGACATGGTCTGCAGTTGGAGTCAGTGTCCTAGGAGACATCACTAACATCAGTAACCAGGACGTGGGCTGCAGCATTCCTGGTGTTAGCTGCAGTTTGTAACTTTCATTTAAAAATAAATATTTTTCTTATATGTTTGTCAAAACTATGCCTTGACATGATGTTATGAGACAATCTGTGAAAGAATCGAGCTCCTCTGCCTTCTCCCCAGCGCCGTCTAGGAACAACCAATCAGAGCCAGGTTTTAGCGCTGTCAATCAACCCTCCGTATGCCACTGCTCATCCCTCTTCCCCCTTGCTCTCTGTTATGTTCCAGCTGGTATAGCCAGCTGTCATGAACGCTCAGGCTAGTCAACATACCCACCTGTGATGGCAGAAAAACGGATTTCCTGCAACAAAAAGTTGCATTTGCATCATTAGCGCATTTTGTAGCAAGTACATGAGCATGGTTGACAGCGCTAGCTTTGATAATGTCTTAATTTCTTAAGAAATTATCAAAAAACAAAAAAAAACAAACAGCGATTTCTATGCTAATTTAATGCTAAGTTGACCACAGACCCCCATTCTTAGAAACTTTTATCTCTTTGGTATCATTGCAGACAGCTATCCTCCCTCCTCGTAGCCTGGGTGATTTCACAAGCTAAAGCTAATTTACTGCCGTTTGGTGGGAAGAATATGCAAATTCAAAATACTATAAAATGCTTTGAACTCAAATATAAATTTTGTGGATCATTGTGCTTACATTTCATAGACACAGCTTGAGCATTAGAAAACCCAAAAAAAACAGAAAAAGTTTTCATTTGGTTCCTAATACACCTGCTGGCCAAAAAAGCAACACACACATACACACCCCCACACACCCTCAAACAAAGGTTTTGTAGAAAACTGATGACCTACCATATTGACACAAAGCACAGCTCATGAATCATGATAATTAGCATGCCACTTGTGTGCCTTTGTGAAAACTCCTCCTGGGGCACATCTTTTCCAAACAGCATGTCAGTCACTCCCATTGGATTATAGGCATCCCATTCAGTCCAGCCAGGACAAAACACTGATCTTGGATCACTAATTTACACCTAATTAGGCGATAATTGGAAATGTTGAAAATGGGAATTGTTTGGAGCCAGAGGTGCTTATTAAACCAGGCTTGTGGCCTTACGGGCGTTTTCCAGCAAATTGGTTCCAGTTCCTAACTGGGATCAGTGCAGTGCTGCAGATTGGTGTAAGAGAACCAGCTTGCTTGTTTTGTTGGGGGGTTTTTTGTCTAGAAGATCGTAAAACGAAAGCAGCACAAACAACACAAAACCAGCTTCTGCTTCACTTGGAGATGTCAAAGGAGGTGTTCGTCCACAGAATGGAGTATCGTCAAGTGTGGCTAATGAGCTCAAAGGATATAACTACTTATGTTTTGAGGGGTTTTTTTCAGAGTTTCTCTTTGTATTCTGTACAGCTGCATCAAAGCCAACGAGACTTATATGACAACACTGCATGCTTTCTGTGTATTTGATCAACAAAAAAAGCACTGGCAAAGGTTGAACAGGTGGAGCTGAAATGGACAGAAATGAATTTTAATTAGCAATTAGCTACATACATTGTTAGTACCAGCAAACCTGACAGACTGACAACAGATCCAGTCAACCAGGTAGTCACATTATATGTCCAAGTGAAATATTATGCATTAGTAATGACCATATCAAGCGCAAGGTGAGTATTTAGAATTGTGTTCAGTAACTTCTGTGGTGGAACTAGTTGAGTTAACGTCAACAGAATACGATTACAAATGGCAAACTTGGAAACCAATCTCATTTGGAGATGTCTACCAGTTTGACTTCTGAAGAAAGCGTCGTGGTCCGCTTCAGTCTTTGAATGCATACTGGCGTCCGTCATAAATGTGCTTTGAGTCATATTTTGGTTCGGAGGTAAATTGCCGAACCCCTTGAAACTGGAACACTCTGTTTTTATTTTGCTTGTTCGAGACAAGTTCATGTTGAAATCTGCAAGTGTTAAATGAAGGCAGTAGCAATGGTAAGGATTCAAGTGTTTTCACCGTGTGCCACTGTTATGAATATAGTCTTCTTTTAACATGTTTATTTTGTGAAAATCCTGCATTTAAAACTAGCAGCATGTAAAAACTAGGTTAAAAGTGCCGTTCATTCAAAATAGCAGCAAATAGACACCTAGATTAACATAATGACATTAAGAAGGATTTTAAGGAGATTAAGTTTTATAGCTAGCTAGTTCGGAGTGATTTTTTTTTTTCTTTTTTTTTTAACCTTTCTTATCTATAAGACAAATATCAAAAATTAAATTTGGGCTTTTCAGTATTGCTCTCGCTGCATTTTGACATCTTTCTTGCATCGTTTTTGCTTCTTAAATGTTTCTCCAGAGCCTGGCGTTGGTCTGCATGAGCCGCTTTGCAAATCGCCATCTGTCTGAGGACCTCAGGCCGCCCGGTCCTGACCCGGCTTCATTTTTGCCTGGGGTTGACAGAGGAAACAGTCAAGGAGTTACGTTTGGCGTTGTGACTTTAAATCTGTGAAGGATTTTCTCAACTAAGCACAGTCGCACCCGTGTGGCTTTGTGTGTGTAGGGGTGTGTGTGGGTGTGTTTGTGTGTGTGTGTCCACCTTTATTAAAGTGTTTTCGGTGTGTTGATGAGGACGGGTGTGTACATATTTAACAGCATGAAAGAGCACTTTATTTCTCTCTCTCTGGAGAACTCAAACAGAAAAAGCCACTGTGCTCTGTCGGCTTTAGGTCACAACACGGCCTTGCCGTGCGCCTTACTTTATTCTTTCCCACAATCCCGCTCTGCTGCACCGCAGCTGATGCGACTGATCACAAAGAAGATCTGCAGGTCTGCTCAAATGTTGTTTATGTGCTTTGTTCTGAGCATAAATAGCCATGTTTTTATCTGTCCTTTTCGGTATGAAGACAAGGGTTTAAATTCAACCATCATTTCTAAAAATCTGTCACAGAAACTAAAACAGTCGTCTGTAAGCAGGGGGAAGTTTGCCAGGACGATAAAGCAGCGCTGATTTTGCTTACTCTACAGGCAAACACTATGGTACATAAAATACGTACTGTCGCTTTGTTCCTTTTATGACCTTTACGTTACCAAAAACACACAAGGTATTCCCATGTCTCACACTGAATCTGAAAATATCAAAAACAATTATTTATTTTTTTTTTCCACATTTAGAAAACCTCAGTTTGGGTTTGAGATGTTTATTTTCTACTGGGTTTTTATTTTAGTTCATGTTCTCCTGTATGAGATCAAGGTTCACCAGGTTTTCCTTTGATCCGTCTTTTTGTTGTAACCATTTCCCACCGTTGATCCGAGCCTCATTAATCTCCCAGCTGCTGCCCATCAGTTGCCACACACCTGCTTCCAATTCCCAAAATCAGTGTTTTCAGCATCTGAGACTGAAGATGTCTCTTGTGTAATTAGTGCTTCCAGCGCATGCATTGGACATTTCCCATTTGGTGGCGTTACAACCAGAGACAAATGTGTTCTTACATAGCGGACTATCACAAACAGCCAAAAATAATAAAAGGTGGCTGCTGTCCTTGCTTCTACAGATCTGAATGTTGATTTTTATGTATTATTTACAGCTTATACATATGGCTTAAGATGTTCAGTCGCATATTGTCAAACAAACTGGACAGATTAAAGAAAACATTCTGATGTTGGATTACTGCGTTGTCAAGATTGTTAAAAAAGCCATCCTGTCATACCGATCAGATTGTCTTTTAAACAAAATATGGCCTCGTAGCTTTGACTTCTTGAGTCCTTCTAAAATATATACTGTAGCTGAAATACTGTAGACACATTATGAGGCTTGGGTTATCATATCATTTTTTTTTTTCACCAGTTTCATTTTACACCTGTCGTTGCTTTTCCCGTCTCTTTATTGGTGTAGAGAAGCCGGAGAGGCAGAATCAGACGGAGACAATACTGCGTCACGAGTTCTGCGTCTGTTCCGTTTTGTGACATCCTCCGTTTGTTCTGTGTCGAAGCAAATAAAGCTGTCTGCTAACAGCTCTACCTTGGCTGGAGCTGCGATGCAAAGATGACGTGTGTTTTCACTCCACCTCGTCAGAATGGCCTAACTTCAAATTTCACGTGCATACATCCCTGAAATTGCTTAAAAACGGAATAGATTGTTTGAAAACTGACAGCAATGTGTGATACACGTGTAATGCACCCCTGTAATCAAGGGTAAGTATGTGAAACACATAAACAGTTAGGATGTGTGCCGCTTAGCTAACCAGAAACATGGAGCTGGAGGAGACGTGCAGCAGGCTTGGTTTATAACAAAATGAACTCTGCTGGCGAATCTTCAGAGAGAGCGGAAGGAAAACTCTGAAGAGCTGATGAATGGGGGAAATGAGGGAAAGGGGAGTCCAGATGGAGCGTAGATACTGAATTAGAGAATAAGGAAAGTCTGTGGGGGAGAAGTTAGGACAGCTTTAAAGAGCATGAAGTGTAGAAAAGGCAGCTGGTCCAGATGACATACCTGACTGTACTTCATCTTAAGTCCAGAGCATACTAGCTTTTTTTGTTGTTGTTGTTGCTTTTGCCTCCACTAGATGATCAATATATAAAAAGCTGATTGTCTTTGCTGGTGCAAAACAATATTAGGGTTACTGTGGAGAAGAACTAAATATATTTTAGAATTAAATTTTAGAATTCTTAAGAAAAGCGTCAGAATTTTTCAGCCTTTTTTCCACAGACGATGATGAATAGCGTTGCAGTAATTTTATTTAGAAGTCCACTTCCAAGAGAGGCCAGCAGATGGCAGTACTTTAGGACTGGTTGCTTATCAACGCCCATAGGAAAAGAATGTTTTTCCAATAGTATCAATGACATCAGCAGTGATGTCATCACTCTATGATACCACAAAGGAATCTCTCTCTTAAATGTAGCTCACAGACAGCGTTTTGTCAGACCTGTTCCACAATTCTATCGCGGCAGATCACTCTTCAGAGCACGTTCGAAAGTAATTGAAACAAGCGGGATATCGATTCCAGATATTGCACGCCTTTCAGAGAAGCAAGAATATCGACATGAAGCAACAACAGATTTCATGTGAACATGAAGCTTTTCCAGCTAAGCTTTCATGGGTCGACATAATGGACCTCAACATCCAAGTCGACTACGACGCTGTCGTTTTTCCTTTTGAGGATGACAGCGACAGCCCCATTGAGCCGGAAGATGTACCAACAGAGATCCAGGGGGAATCAAGTCCTTCCGGCTACTTTGAGAATCCAACATCTTCGGAAGTCGAGCAGGAAACAACTTGGTCCGCTGGCTTCGAGATCACCCCCTCAGTGGAAGTGGTGGACAAGACAAGCCAACATGTCACTGATCTCACCAAGCAAGTAGACGATCTTAAAAAAGAGTTGCAGAGAAACATCTTTGATCTCCATGAGGAACGAGACCGAAGGATTTTATATCAGGCTGAAGTCAAATCACAGCAACAGGAGATTCAAAGACTGCAAAAAATGTTACAAAAAGAACGTCACCTGCAAGTCAAACGAGATCATGACAGAAATGGGCCAGAGACTTCAGGTGGCTCAAAGGTTTCGTGCTCCTCCAAAGTTACAGCCGACAAGAGCCTTCTTCAACAGCTGGATTACTTCAAGAGGGAGGCTGAAAAATACGCCTCCCGCAACAAAGGTCTGATAGAAGTAATGGTTGAAGAATATAGAGTGAGACTTAAATATGAGGAGCAGCTCAAAAGACACTTTGAGCAAGCTTCTAAATTTATGGAACAGGAGGAAACAGTGAGATCTCTGCAGGGTCAGGTTGCAGACCTGAAGATGAGGTTAAAACTTGCTATGGAAAATAACCGTCCTGAAGTCTCCACCCAACCAGAGGCTCCCCTGCAACCAGAGGAGTCCAAGGTAAGACAGACCTTGAATCAACCAGGGGTCTCCATCCATAGCCTGGCTCGCCCTTTGCACCGACCCACACCCAGGTTGCAAAGAGAGGAGTCCACGCCAGGACAGACCTGCACACAAACATGGAGGTCCGAAGAAAGTCAGACGTCCATGCAACCAACCTCCACTGGTTGCATGGAGAGGCTTCGTGTTGGCATTGGCATGAAGGGTAAGCTGTGCCCAGCTCGGCCTTTGCGCCGACCCACACCTGGGTGGAACTAACCTGGGTCACTACCCAAACCCAGGTTTGGCTAAAACTCTGCATTAATTAATTGATTAATTGGTCTCTCTAAATTGTCCTAAGGTATGAATGTGTGTGTGCATGGATAAGTGTGTTAGATGATGGATGGATGAATATTTGTTAAGTGTCTGACAGTAGAAAATGAACCAGAGAATCTGTGAAAATTCCTCTGGCTCTGCTACTGTTCAGAAACAACCAATCAGAACCAAAAGACAAGCTTTTGGTTCTGATTGGTTTCTAATGTGTAGAATGTGTCTGAGCACACTCACCACATTAGACTACTAATGTACTGCAGCTATGCAATTGGCAGAAATACTACCTAACATTATATCATCATTGTTTATTTATAGAACGATTTAGAAAACAAAATGCAGGTTTATCAAAACTATTTCGACCCATATTAGAAGTTTGCATTGATTTCCCTTCATTTTAGTAGCTGCAATTTTGCCCAACCCACACATTTTCCCTAACCCTAACCAATACTAGTCTATTCCTAATCCTAACATTAACTAAAACTTAATTCACATCTTACCTCTAAATGTTACCCCTGACCCAAATCAATGAGTCCATCATATTAGGACCAGGCTTTGGTCCTAATATGATGGAACTAATGCAGTGTTTCTCAATTCCCCTCCTCAGTAAGATCCCCTGACCTGCATGTTTTAGGTGTTCCCCTTCTGCCACACACCTGGATTGAATCTGAGGGTGATTAGCAGGCTTCTGCAGTACTTGATGACTGCAGAAGAGGTCATGCAATCCTTTGGATCAGCTGTTCGGAAATAGAGACACATCTAAAACATGCAGAGCAGGAGGCCTGAGGACTGGAATTGAGAAGCACTGACGTAATGTGATACTGGACATATAATGGTGCGTTCACACCAAATGCGTTTTGAGCGTCAGGTGCATCTGGTTTGCATTCAAAGTCTACCTGGAGGAGCTTCGAGCGTGGCGCAATTTGAACCATTTGGAACGTTTGACACATCTAGTGCAGCCAACACTCCACATAGACTTTGAATATAAACCAGACTCGCCTGACGAACAAAACATGTTTGATGTGAATGCACCATTAGAATGTCCAGCTTCAATAGGAACAATGACATCAGCAATGATGACATCACTCTTTGATGCATCAAATGAATCTCTCTTGCGTGTAGCACACAGGCTGTTTCTTCAAACCTCTTCCTGTTTCAGACTTTTAAGTTATAAGTTATGAGTCTTCCATAGAAGCATTGTTAAAATTATTTTAAGGCAGAATCAGCCCAGTACAGGTTCACATTCTCAGGTGAGAGACTCACCTGGTACAAAGTTAATTTTTCAATACTGGAATTATACCGAAGATAAATTAGTTTAATCAAACGACGTCATGAATATGTGAGCATGTACTCTACATATGTCAAAGTCAAGGCTCGTGGGCCAGATATGGCCCGCAAATTAATTATCTATGGTCCCTTGGATGATATTTAATTACTATTAGAACCGGCCTGCAGGCCACAGCGGCCCGCTGGTGTTTTGCACACACCAACACTACATCCCCCACAATGCAACAGTAGCCCACAAAGTCACTGTAGCTTCATTGTTCTTCATTGTTCATCGGCAATCAGAGCAGAGATCAACTTTCAGGTGTTCTCCTCCTCAAAAATGGCTAAACGTTTAGTGGACGCTGAGAACAGAGGGCTTCAAGCCAGCCAGGAGGCAGAGTTCATGCCCACGGAGGTAAAAGGCAAACCTCTGTGGAGTGATGTTAGTAACGCGTTACTGACGTCGGACCACTTTTTTCAGTAAGGACTAATCTAACGTGTTGCTATTTCAAATCCAGTAGTCAGACTACAGTTACTTATCAAAATCACTGTGCGTTACTATTTTGGAGTTAAATTTTACTTCTTCTATGCACCTTGGGGAGAGTATATGCGACAGTATCAGCAGCGACAGAAACAAACAATGGAATGAGATGCGCATTTTGTTGCTGGAAAAACAGGAACTACTTTGAGTTTCGCTCGCCAAGTGCAATTATTATAAGCGGATTTGGGCTTGTTTTTTTTTTAAAGTCGCTTGTAGATTTAATGAGTCGCGGGTTGCGGTTTTTGGGGCTTAATAAGCACACATAAACCCAGAATTTGTATGACATTTTAGTTAGACTCTCCCTGCCCATCATTTCCCAGATGATCCGTCCCGCTGTGTCTTTGTTAATGTCAGTTAATGTATTACCTCTGAATGATGTCAAGCTTTGCGTTGCGCTCCAGAAAATTGTAAACATCGAAACAGTGCAATAAACGTGAAAACAACCACGAATGAACGAGTCCGTAAAGTTGTGCAGGAGCGGTAAGGGGAGATCTGTGCACTGCGCTCTGACAGCAAACGTAGGGCGGTAATGCAGAACCTGGACGCTGGGGCGCAGGGGGTGTGTTTCTATTGTGTTCCACACAATAGAAACACAAAAAACACGCACAAATTACAAATTTTTTTTATATATATACTGTTGTAAGCATTAAACAAACTCCCCTTCAATTCAACCATATAAGTGGAGACACATTATTGATGTAAAGTAGCTTACAATTAAGTATTGGCAAAGATCAATGTGATTTTCACAGGCGCCAGAGGGTTGTTGTTGTTAGCAGCTGCTGAAAGTAACAAAAAAGTTACTTTTAACTTAGTTACTTTCCAAATCAAGTAGTCAGTAATCTAACTCAGTTACTTTTTCAAGGAATAATCAGTAATCTGATTAAAGTTACTTTTTCAAAGTAACTATGCCATCACTGCCTGTGTGTTTTCTGTGTGGCTGCAATGAAAGAATATAATCTATCAAACTTCTTAGAAACACACAAAGACAAGAATATGGGCATGATAGAGCAGCACAATAATACATTTTCAGTTTTAATGCACTTTAATTTATGTATTTATCTTGATATTAAGAAACATATTTTGTTCTTCAAAACTATTACATTTTTTGCTGTTTGCCTGTTGAAAATGTTTTCCCTTGAGGCTACTGACAGAGTCATAACAAAATATTGCTTTATTCTTTTAATGTACAGAAAATGCTAGTTTTCTTTGAAGGAAGTTTGTTTTTGTCTGTTTACCTGTTGAAAAATTGATTCACTTGAAATTACTGACAGATCTATATGAAAATATTTCTTTATTCATTTAATTATTAAATAATATGCACCGTGTTAGGTCTTGGTTCAATAGGCTTTGTGCAATCATGTCAATATATTTTAATAAATGGAGAACCAGTCCGGCCCTCGGATTGTAGCAAATTTGTTTTTTTGGCCCTCGGTGTGTTTGATTTTAACATCGCTGCTGTAGAGGAATGGCAATGTCTGGGAGAGGTGGCAGTGGAGTTTTGACCGGCTTGCTCAACAGAGTCCTGGAGAGTGAGAAAACGCTGGATGATTGAAGGAGTGACCGATGGGTTCAAATAAGGGGTGGGATAAGTTTGACAGACGAGATTAAACAAGAGGCTCCGCAGATCAAGATGTTTGCAGATGACATTGTAAACTGCGGTGAAGGTCAGAAGCATGTGAAGGGAAACTTAGATGAGGTTTGCCTCAGAGGGATAAAGGTCAGCAAAAGCAAGACAGAATAATGTGTGTCAGAATGATCGTGAGGAAGGTACAAAGGTGAAGCTGGAAGGAGCAACAGCGGCAAGAGTTTGAACCATCATAAACAGCGGGTAGTGTAAAAATCAGAGGTGAAGAAGAGTATCAGGAGATGGACACGATTGTCATCAGAAAGGTGCTATAACTTCTGTGATATATGATTCTGAGACCCTGGCATTGCCTGCAAAACAAGAAGCTGAGCAGAATGTGACAATGAAAAGGTGCCGAGATTTTCATTGGGAGTGACCAGGATGAACGGGATTAGGAATAAATAGATCAGAGGAACAGCTAAGGTTCAGTGATTTGGACAAGTTCTTAGAAGAGACTGTGGATGCACTGCGGAAAGGATGCTGGCGGGAGGAGAAGAGGAAGAACCCAGACAGGATAAATGCACATAGTGAAGGAGGACAGGAAGTTGGTTAGTGTAACAGTTGAAGAGGCAAAGGATAGGATAGGATAGGATAGGGTGAGGTGGAAGCAAGTAATCAGTCGAGGCAACCCCTGAGGTGAGCAGCCAGAGGAGGGGGAAGAAGAGTCAAGGAAATTTGAGTTGTAAGAAAAATTCTAAGGCTATTTGTCATTTTCCCTCCACTTTTTTCCCGTTTTTTTTTTTTTTTTTTGCCAGTATTTCCCAGATAATACACAAGTTTGTGTTGGTTTGTTAAAAAACCAACAAACAAAAAAACACCTTGAAGATGTGTGTTTGTACTGTAACAAAATGCATAAAAGTTCACATGAGGATGCCAGACAATGTTGCAACGTTCCAACCGTTTTGTCTCCTGTGCATAACTCCCTTATTTCTGCTGTTGGACGTATAACTGAAGTTTGGACAGACGAATAAATAAACTAATTTTAAATCCAGCATATTGTGAAATATAAGGAAAGAAGATAGACTGTAGAGGGACCGGTCCTTCATTAGCTTACTCTCAGGCTCAACATTATGGCATAGCTTTAGCTAGCCCACATTAAAATCCAAATGTGCCACTTAATACCCTAAAATAATGATAGATGTGAACGCTTCCTCCACTTTTTTACATCCGTAAACAGATTTCACGGACGTGCTCGGCGTCGATCCATCCTGAATTCATGTGTTTTGTCAAACGGCTGTTTCCTCGATCGCACAACTCTTTGCTGTCGCTACTTGTCTCAAGAAGCCTCTGCGGGCGCAGCAATTACAGAGTTTGTTGTTGGCTGCTGCTAGTGGGTCCTCTGGGCATCCGTATCATGGTCTAATTTCATCCCCACTCTGCGGGGTAATTCGATCATCTCTCACAGCCTGGGGAAAGGCACACAGTAGGTACCAGGGGCAAGAAAAACTCTGATAAATCCATTTAGACTGTTTTTAATCCGTTCTATGATGGTCTGTTGTGTACAGTGTGTCAAAGGAGGAGCTGTTTGAAGCATGTGAGGATGGCTTTAAGTGGACCAATCACACTAAGTATCTCGGGAACCTCCATGTTCTTGAACAGAGTTTTCTGTAGAAAAAAAAGAAAAAAGAAAAGAAACAGCAGTCCTCTAGTGCCCCCAGTGGTCAGTCTGTGGGGGATGCCCGGACCAGGATTCTGGGTGTGCAGTGCCATCTACAGGTAAGCGTTTGCCTTCTGTGATTTCTGATAATGACAGTGTTTCAGTGTGACTGAAGCACCATTTTCTGTGTGTAATGTTTTGGAAACAATATGAATCGCATTTTAATGACCAAAAACAGAGCATCTTTATGAAATGAGATAAACAACATAAAACACTCAAGCACAATAATGAATAGCAAACATAGAAAAAAAATAGAAGCTAGATGAATGATGGTTACCCCAGATCAGTGGTGGTAAAAATGCTGGTATAGATGGTCTTTATTCCTTCCTGTTTGGAATCTCGCCACTATGTCTGACCTGTCACTACAGCAGCACAAGGTAATACAAAGCTGTATTCTTGTATTCCTGAAGGCTTATTGAGGATAATGCGGTGGCTGAATATATTTGCCTCATACAAGATCCATCAGCGCCCCTGTGTGGTCATACAGTGGATTTAAAGTGTTTCTTTAAATCCACTATTTGTTTGACCAAAAATAACCATAAGATGAAGTTCAGAACAAGAATTAAACAAAAGCAGTAGAAGATATAAATTTGATCTTTAAACCCCAAACCCCAGATATAATTGCTCTGCTCCATTTTGGCATAGTTCAAATTGAACATTTATTTTTCCAGGGTGGAATGATTCAACAGCTTAAAACATATTATTGTCAGATTCCAAAACAAGAACTGCATGCAAAAGTTTGGAGCTCCTGCAGATTTTCCTTAATCCATGCAGGCTTACCCGTGTAATGCATTTGGTTTAGCGTTCCCGAACCAGTTGGATCTCAGCCAGGCATCCTGGGTGATCATTTACAAGCTTCTGGCACGAGTCCAGCCGGGTATTTTTGACCACTCTTTGAGGCAGAGTCCTTTTGAATCGGTGGTTTATCTGCCGCCGACCCAACTTTTGGTTGTTGCCCACGAGTGTCTGCAGTGACTGGCAGGAAGTTTGATGTGAGGTTAAGATGTTCAGCAATGACCGAGACTCAAACTAAAAGCAGCCAAAACGCCATTGATGCTGTCCAAAGCATCACATTATTAGCATGATGACCTTCAAACCCCCCCTAAAAAAACGATTTCTTGTTATGACAAAGAAAACTTTAAGCTTGGGTGAAACCACATGGAAAAAAAAACTTTTTTGACCTAACAAGAAAATCTGAGTATAGCAGGAGGTATTTATGAAGACGTTAAGGTGTTGAATTCGCCTCAGGACAACCATACCAGCTGTGAGGTTTCTTTTCTTCTTTTATCCAGTGATGGTGTATCGCACAAACATTGATGATGTAATGAATAATGAGGACAACCTCTAAATTTTGTGATCTCTCTCTATTGGGACCAACACACAGCATTTACACAGATTTTTCAGATCGATAAAAGGCTAACATTAAGCTTCTGGATGTTCCTGATCCCATCCCATGTTGTTGACTTTGCTTAAAGTCCAGCAAACCAAGCTATCAAAATAAATTCTACCATTTCTGCTCGTTTCAGGAGTGTGGTCGTTGCCAAGTGAGATTATGCAGCGGGGGTGTGTACATATGCTTTAGTCTCTTATGTATCATTTCGACTCTTTTATGCATTTTCTTAAATAATATGCATGTCTTATGCCTGGAAAAGAATCGGTTTGAATAAGCTTCGTAAAAGTCCAAATTAATGACATTCATTTCAATTATGAATGCATGTAAATGTTCAACTAACAGAATAATGGGGCTTATTTAAGCATGAGAGATATGAATGTCATTTTTTTCAGAATGAGAAATATGACCGAAATCGTCCAGTACCAAAGATAGCAAAAATAAAACTTATTTTATCAGTGACAAAATTCATTTAAAGTGATGCATTAATAACACTTGTTTTTAATTATAATACATCCATTTGCATTTCCAAACAACATTATTGTTGAAGGTCATGAAAATGTTCCACTAGTTTGAGGTTTTTGAGAGTAACACTCATCAAAACATGTTTACAAAATTAGCATATCTGGTTTACATGTAAATTCCAAATATAACAAAAACTAAAAATATCTCTATAAATACTATAGATACTGTAAATACTATAAATCATGGATACATGATTCTTACATATTTCTATGAAAATACGTTCCATATGCAGAAAGCATGAGAAGTACATTCACTTTTACTTTTGTTCATATAAATCTCTATTGCTAAAGGTTTTTAAATTAGCGAATGGCTCTCATGTCATCACAACACTTACAGTACTTAAACCTAATTCCTCTTCAAAGTGAAGATTTATGAAAATTAAATCTAAAAATACCACAAAGAATACAAATGCCCTTTCATGGAGAGTTGGGGGAAAAAAACCCAAAACAAACGGCTACCAACAGATGTTCACTGCTCTTTTTTTTTTCGATGTAAAATGGTTTTGATGTTCTACAGTGAAATTTTTGGCATTAAATTTCTGACGTCTCCCACGCTGGCGGCGCTACATCTGGTTGTCGTTGTACTGCGGGCTGGAGAATTGGTCCTGCATGGCTCCAGTAGCCGCCCCCATGGCGGCCTGCTGGGCTGCCGCCTGGACGTGGGGGTTCTTCCAGGCTCCCGTAGCCCACTCCTCCTGCGCTTTGGACATGCTCGCCCCAGTGCCGCGATAGAAATTATGGATCTGCGAGCAAGATAAGGTTATGAATTAATAATAATGCGGCTTCTTATGAAACATAGCTTTTGTTTTTGTTTTTTTTTAAAGAGAATCTTCGCAAGCAAACAGCATCAGCAAGCAGCGCAACGTATGAATCTTGATAATGTGTCAAGATTTAAAGCAACGTTCAATTACAAAATATTATCCCAGGCTTTGAACTGCCCACAAAGCATTGATCAAACCTTTAGAAAATTCTAAAGATATGGCACAATTCCTAATGTGCTAACACACTGAAATCAGAGACGCAACTCGGAAGGCCTCGGTAACTGTGGATGAGCGGCAGCTCGGATGGGAGGATTTGTCGGCGGAAAAACTGCTAGTGAAACAAGAAGAAATCCAAACTTAGTCCTATTTTTATTTGGCCACAAGGACAAAGCAAGTAGAGAAGACAGAAAGTGGATAATTGGAGGCGCTCTCACTACTCGACAGTAAAATTTGACTTTTTGGGCATTGTGAATACAGAAAAGCATCATGCATGATGGGAACATTTCCTCCAGCAGCTTGGAATTAGAATTAGAATTGTTTTGTCACTGTGCAAGAAAGTGCAACGAAATAAGAATAATAATAGAAATAACAACTATTGAAGACGGCGCAAATAAATGAATAAATACATACATAATAAATACAACGTTATATCAGTTTTAAAATAAGTTTGCCACAAGGCTTTCACATCAAACATGTGGAAGAGGGTGCTCTGGTCAGATGTTATCAAAACTGAACTTTAGATCCAATCTGACAAAACTTGAGCAATTTTGTGAAGAAGGACGGGGGGAGAGGCCGGCTACCAGATATGCAAAATGAATAGAAACACCCCGAACAACTTACAACTGTTAGCAAAATGTTCTGCAAGACCTGACTTTTCCTACTGCCGTCTTTGCAAAAAGAGAATACCTAAAGAAATCACTCTCAAGATGTTCAAAGCTGGTAAACATATTCCACCAAAATCTGCAACAAAAAAATTAAAAAAGTGATTCTAGATGATATTGACTCCAGGGTGGGGAGAACTATATACATTATTTGGTTTCTTTATATGACCTTATGTAGCTCTACAAAGCAATGAACCTGAGAATCCTTTTACCTTGGTGAGTGCAATGAAGGACAACGAGGCCACAGCCGTGAACATGACTGTCGGGATGAGCATGACTAAAGCAATGAAAATGTTATAGCTGAAGAAGGAGATGGTGGCCAACCAGCCGCTGTAAAGCAAAAAGATATGAGTGTTTGAAAAATGTCATTTAATTATTTAAATATTAGCATCAGATAATCCGGACAAAAAAAAAAAAAGAAAGCAGAACATAAACCGTTATATTGGACTCTGTGGTTCTCCTCCACCTTACAGAGCTGAACATCTGGCTGTTAAGTGGTGTGATATTCATAGATTTAAGTATTGTGATATAAAAAGTTAAGGTTTTATGGATGAGAACGTCCCGATGCGCATGGTGACATTTACTAACTTTATAGAGGCTGTCATAACATTAATTTCTGATCATCAGCCTGAGTCAGGTGACATTTACAGGATTACTTTAATAGCCTCTCAAAGTATAATATGAGGACTAACATAAAAGTTATAGCGAGCCAATATCTGAGAGTTTGACATTGTAATCTTTATGAGAAGCAATGAGAGGGAAAAAAAAGAAACTGTACGTCTAATTTGGGCGGCAGTGTGATTCTCCTTAAGCATAAAATATGACAACAACCAAAGAAGTGACCTTCAACCTTTTGGGATTTTATGTTTTGTTCTATATTTAAAAAACGTCAAGACTTTTTACTTCTCCATCATTTTAAATATATACAAAATGAAGCTTAACATTTAATTCTTCATAAAACAAAGCATAAAATGCTTTATTTAACCATGCGGTTTTGATTAATGTGACTTTGGGTGCTTTTCATTTTGGGATCTTTGTAAAATTGTTCTTCTCAAGGTATCCCTTTTCAGATTTTGTCTCGTCAACCGCAAGACAAAATAGAATCTGTTGTCGTTGATCTGTATAATCCGTTGATCTGTATGGGTTTTGTGAGACTGTGCAGGGTTTGAAATGGGGGTTAATGGTTCACCTGCCAGCAGGATGACAACCATGGACATAAAACCAAAGCTATTGACAGTTTAGATCAACGCATGTTCATACATTCAAATTTAAAGTCCACACCTGAATACAGTGAAGCATCTGTCTGGGAAAAACTTGAAAATTGATGCTCTGACCAAGTTATTTTTCTACGAACAATGAGAAAAAAAGAATTGGTAGAGAAAAATACCCTAAATGTTTTGCAGCTATGATTGCAAGAAAGTGTACTTCTATAGAGCATTGACTCAAATTGATTAAATACAAACACACACACACTTTGTTGGTGTAGTGCAAATAATCCCAATGAAATACGTTGAATTTTGTGGTTGTAATATGAAGTGTTAAAATTTTTCAGGGGTATTAATTCTTCAGGCATTGTAAATACGTGTTTATTATTACATTTTTTGTTTGTTTGTTTTTTTTTGTTGTAAATTTAGCAATTCTATTTTGTTCTTTCACTCTCTGCCAGCAGCATATTAGCTTTATTTACATTAACTCGTGTTTACATTTGATCATTTTGTTGGTAACGGTGGCATTAGAGCTAAGTTCAGTTTTCTTTTAATATTTTGTTCTGCGAAATTTAGAAATCCCTTCTCACGGCAACTCTAAGGTAAGGTAAATAAAAAATGGAGGGGGTGAACATTTGGAAATTTAGGTCCGAATCACAGAGTTCACATGGGCGAAACGACTTCAAATTAGTTCAGCAACAAATGGAAGAGAAGGTTTTAAAAAAATCTCCTTTGTGTGTAGATCCTCTCTCTAACTCTCACCATACTCCCCATCCTGGGATACCGATGCTCTGGATGATGCTGATTCCAACTTGGGCCATGAACACAAAGAAGAACAGCATAAAGTTGAAGGAGCTGTCTGACCTAACAAAAATACAAAAACAAAAAAAAAAAACATTTCTATTTTACCATTATTGTTTTTTTCAGGCTTTATTTTCTTTTTTGTGTGTGTAAAATCCTTAAAATTAATCGATCTTTTAACGCAGTGGCATAATCTCGCACTAACAACTTCCGTACAGTTTTATGTCAGTGATGTTTGAAGAATTAGTTTCACATCCCTTTCCTTATTCTTTGGGGATTTTGTTAGCTGGATAAACTAATCAATCACAGCTGCATTAAATGTGGCATGTTTTGAGTAACACATTTTCTGGTAGCCTTCCCTCGACTTTTGAAGATGTACCTTAGTTAACCGGTACGTTTGCTTGCTTTTCTACTTTTGGAGCATGTCTATGAGAACCGCCGTTCTCTGCCACACTATTTTCACATGAAGTGACAACAGAATGTCTTGCATTTTGAATTAATAATTAAAAAAGAAATGCATAAATAAAAAAAATGCTTCATTACATCTCCTTAACAGGACTCAGAGATGCCGGTGCGTATCTTAACATGGGGGTATACTCAAACCTATTTAACTTTTTCTACATACTTTATGTGACTTTTTTTTTCATACCATAAAAGTTTAATTTGTTTTAGTCTTTATATGAATCAGAGGTGCCGATTCCAGATCGAATCCATGCGGATCCATGCGTTCTCGATCAATTGAAAGCACCTTTTTCAACTGGCTTGTGATTATGTAGACATTTTACATAAATTCAAGCTGATGTTTATTAAAATGAGCTGCCACTTATTGGCTTAGATGTCACATGTTTGGAAGGAAATGTGCTTCGTAATCTACAGACACTTGATTTTGGCACCAGGATATAAAATCACACCAGACACTGTCACATTCAGAATGATTTACTTTTATAACAATTCTTCAGATTTACAACAACTTCATCATCCAACCCAGTGAGGACCTTGTTTGAAAGCCGAATGTTTTTAAATTCTGGACTTACTTGAATGCCTTGTAAATGGGCCTGAACCAACACACGTAGGAGCAAGGGGTGAACATCAGGAGCCAGATGAGGGATAACCCGAAGTTGGTCACTCCGCCGCCGCCAAACATCCAAGCAAAGCAACCGACGAAATTCACTGCAAGGGTGGCGCTGTTCACTGCAAAGGAACCACAGAGACATTTCGGGTCTTTGGTCCTATAAATTTTATTTCATAGGACAAACGGGAACAAACGCTTGTATCGACTTCATGCGCATGCACATGCAGAGAAGAGTTTTGAAAAATGAAATAAAATTCATAGGAAGGAAACCTGGACTAATGTAAAAATTAGATTTGGCTTTATAACCAGCATATGATGCTTTTATTCCATGAAGGATGGACAAACAGTTTAGGAATCGCATTGATTAGAAAATAAAGTGTTTTAGGATTTTGGGGGCGGGGAGGGCAATGCACTGCTTAAACACAAGAAGAGAAATTAAATAATAATAACAATAAAAGAAAAAAAATCCATGCACAATCAGTGGTTTGAGATTTTTTGTGAAACTATAAAAACAAATGTAAAAAACATTTGAAAAAAAAAAAACAACAACGTAGAAACAGTAAACATGCACATTACTGTTTTGTATCACACGATTTACCAAATCAAAATCAGGCAGAGAAAAGAAAAGCGAATGGCTTTGATTACAAATGAAATACCTTCTGTTTAGCATTTATTTTTTAAAAAAGGAACCTGCAGAAAGAAAGAAAGAAAGAAAGAAAGAAAAAAGACTTGTAGAGTTAGTTTGCAGCGCAAAACGTACGGAGTGTCTTGTAAAAAATGTCAAAGCCTCAGAATTTTCCACATTTTGTTGCAAATACCCTCGTACTCATGTCGCAGGGCATAATTGTGGAATCAAAGTAAAAGGATACATGGTTTTGAAATATAACATTTTAAACATACAAACAAAAGTACAAGCAAGAACATATTTTCAGAAGCCTACGACTTGCACGCACGCCGCACTTTTCAGATTTATATTTGTAAACAGAAAAGGAAATTACCCATTTATCATTAACCTTCCGCTTCAAAATAAAATTCACATAAAATTCCATTTAAACACAGAAAAGTTTGCATGAGCAGTGAGAAGTTATTGAAGGGTTATTAAGTTCACAAAGCACTGGAGGTCAGCAAATGATGCTGGTGAATCCAGCATAAAGTGTGAATCTACTCACATATCCACAGGTTGTACATTTTCTTGCACATGCTGCGATGCTGATCAGGGATCTCCTCGAAGTTCTGGTAGAAGCAGGGCTTCAGAGGAACAAACCCGGGCAGAGGAGGGAAATTGGGCTCCGTATCTGGAAATGATTGAACAATGGTCAGACATATACTCTAATGAATGTTATTTTAATTGTTATTTTTGTGTGAATGTCAATTTACACTGACCAGCCATGAGGACAGACGGTTTGCTTTAAGATTTAATCTTCCGCCAGGCCCTTCAGCCCTGCCAAACAAGAGGAGACTTCAGGATGGGTTAACTGGGAGCTTCCCGATAACTTTCAGACAATTTAATACTTAATGTGATGTATCGTACAGCTAATGCACCGAACAGTTTAAAAAAAGAGGGAGAGAGGTTAACAGTGGATGGAACAGCTTCATGGTTGCCGTCCAGGCGTTTGTGGGGAGATGGAATATCTGCTAAGATGTGAACGACTCAAATCTTTCCGCTTTCATCATGATGCATGAGAAAACAATAGAACACACACACGCGCGAGCGAGCGCGCGCAGGCCGGTGACAGCCTCGCGCAACCTGGAAGCGGATGAGACGCGCTGTTATTGCGTACCGCGAATGGTGGAAATGTGGGAGCTGGCAACGGGAAACTTAATCTGCTTACCTCAGAGAGCAGCGGCTCCTCGGTCTAATATGCTCACACACACACACACGCGCGTACCGTAAGTTCACCTGTGTCCCGAACACACTGAATACCGACCCACCGCCGCCTCAGGCCTCGCTGTTGGGAGATAACAGCACTTTCTTCTGGCCGGTATAACAGCAGTAATAATTAATGGTCGTTCTAATCCTCCACCAATCAGCGCGCAGAGCTCTGCTGTCGCTCTGATTCTGTCCAATAGTGGGATTACTTTAATCCTTGACGTTGAACTGCTGGCCCAATAGCTGTTCGGAACCCTGTCCATGGTGCTGAACGCACAGACTGAGGAGCCGGTTTTGTCGGAAGAGACCGATTTTCTTTTTTTTAAAAACAATTTGTGCTGTTTTCAATACCAACTCGTATTGTGCCACGTGCTCATTAAAATACTACATTTTATGAATAAATTGCGCCTACTGGGTTAAATCAGTAAGGGACCGCTTATCGTTTAGGTTTCCGAGGTGTCGTGAACACATCGTGATCCTGACACTTATGAGGAACAAACTATCTTACAAGCTCATCTAAATACATGAGAATGTTACGACAAATAATGTATTTCAGTAATTCAAGACAAGTATTGAAACTCTACTAGACATGTTAGCAATTATTAGTACTTGGTAAAGCTATAATGATAATTAGAAGTAAAATATAACAGTAAGACTCTTATAACAATTTACTGCACAGAAATTGTTTATTTCTGTTAATACTCGTGATTTTAGATTTACATGAAAACCTATTGTTGACTTTTCAGAATACTGACTCTGGAGATTTTAGACAAGCCATACTTGTTGAAGCACAGTGCCTTATCCACGTATAATAGAAAGTTGAGAGGAAGGAAAAAGTATGACAGGATAAAAAAAAAAAATGAATATGCGCTACAACTGCTAAAATCCTTGTTACTACTGATTCTGGTACCTCTACTACCTTTTAATCCGGTGAAAAACCAAGACAACATCAAAATCATTTTACATAGACCAAAGTGCAAAATGTCTGGACTGTTGTTCATTGATTCACATTTTTCAGATTGAATCTATTTAATTTGGAAAGCAAGATCTGAGAGTTTGGAAGGAGAGTGCAGATGCACAAAATCTAAGTTGCTTGAAGCGCTGTGAAAAGTTGCAGACTGTGATGATTTGAGGAGTCAGTTTTGCAGCGACGTTTGAGAACGATCATCTCGAATGTGAGCAAAACAAAGGACTGGACCGTCAATTTATAGAGAAACGGGCTGAGGTCAAACTCATGCGTCCACTGTTGGTGTCTTAGAGTGCAAAATCAGTCAGAAGTTCAGAATCGACATAGACTTCTTCTGCAATCTCAAGTCCAGCAGGTCGACTGTTGAGTTGGATGTCATGAACTAATATTTAACTTATCAGATTTGTTTAGATCAGTTTTCAGAAGCGCTGAATGAGTAATAAACCAAGAGAGCCAAAGACAAGAACGGAAAACAAGGAGAAGAAAGAAGTCATGGGACTGGGCTAAAATCAATTTGGGTTTGAACAGAACCCCTCCTGTCCTACTGGCTGTATGTCTCGGATCATTTTCTTACTAAAAAGGTCAACCGTTTAACGTGTCTCACAGGTTTTCTTCTATGTTGTCCTGTATTTAACTCCAGTCGTCTTCCCATCGACTCTGATTGTGTTTTAGAATGGTGGCCAAAACCTTAAATCAAATAAAATGCACCTTAAACTTTGTGGTTTTTGAATGAGAGAGAGAGAAAAAAGAAAAACTTAGTGGAAAATGTTTTGTTTTTAAGCAAAATTCGGAACCCGCATGTAATAATTTTATTTAAAAAAATGTTTCAATCACTCATAAATTTCATCTTTATATTATTCTTGATCAGTTTTGTCCAAAGTCTTACAGGATTCCTCCTTTATGTATCCTTGCGGCTCTGTGTCCTTGTTCTCCTGAGGAGAATAATTTAACCTTGTTGCCATGTGTTTTCTTCGTCTCTATGGAGACCTTTTTATGCTGACCAAGCAGTTCCAAGCCAACACACGGAAATAAGAAGTGCAAATTGTTATGCAGATTTCATGAGCAATTCATTTAACTTCTTTAGCATTCAGCTTCAGACTGGAATGAAATCAGTTTGGGTGCGATGTGGTCACCACTGAAATCCAGATGGGGGCGCTGTTGTCAGTGTCTGTCTACAAGTCTGTAATGTGGTAGTTTCAGTTCAGCCACAAGTACTTATTGTTTTTTTTATTTATATATATTTAATAAAATAACAAACAAGTTTCTAAGCGTCAGGAGTGTTTGGTTGGATGCTGCAAGCTTGTGACGCCGACGCCAGTTCAGAAACGAGGTGTTACACAAATGTTACATTATCCACAGTCAGACTTCGTTGAAGAATTTGTTCTTAAACTCTGGGTTTTTATCTGTAAAAAGAATGGTAAAAATTGCAATACAGAAAGTGTATAAATCTGTTATTTGTAGGTAAAATTAGAATTGAACCACACAAAGCACCTTTCAAAAGTATTCCCTCTCACATTTTGTGATTTTATAAAAATCTAACTTGTATTAGTGCATTTACTGGAGACTTATTTAACAGACCAATACAACACTAAATATAACTGTGAAGTGAAATAAAAAGAATGGGAGATTTTTTTATATATATATGTTGTTTATTTGTTACAAGTAACAGTTTCAGAGGTGAGACAGGCATTCAGCAATGAGGCAATGATTTGTTGAACCGCCGTTCACAGCAGCAAGTCTTTTATTGATATAGATAAGGTGAAGTCTGTGAGAGGGAGACCAGGTTTATTGGCTGAGTTTAAAATCAATCACTGATTATTGGTTATTTGCTGTGATGTATTTGTGAACAAACCCGATTCAAACACAAAGACTACACCATATTGTAGCCATGGCAACACAACAATCAAACTATCAAGATGATTCTTTAAACTTTTACAAACTTTCTAATTAAATCCTTAATGTTATTTTTTTTTTCTCTGCTGAATGCATTAAATAACATTATCATTCTTTATAAATGATGCTACAGGTTTATGGTCTAGAGAGCCCTACCAGCAGCTATTGAGTTTTCTTGGCCTTGATATCTCAGTCTGGATATAATTCTAGATCTAGAGATGCTAACATCAAACATTCTTTAGAATTAACCCCTTTGAGCTTTTTGATCTATAAATCAGTCTGCAGCCAAGTTGTTCTAGAGGTTAAATAGATATTATTAGGGCTTAATTAATAAAATGGCAGCAAATTTGCTTATTTCATAACTTTATAAGCTTTGACCTTCTCTCCCCTGGGCTGTTTAACAACTACAGTCTCAGATCAACTCAGCCCTCCAGAACTGTCAGCAGCAGAAACCTGTTGGGGAAAATATATTACATTTGCATTGCATTTCCCTGCATGATGGCAATGATATAGTAGATTCTTGATTAATATGAGTTCTTGCTATGTTGTTGATATGTTGTTGTACGGTGTTTTAAGAGCTTGTTCAATGTTTATTAAATGTGATTTTTTGCTACATGTTTCAGTAGAAAATGGAGAGAGATTGGTGGACATTTGTAATGGAAACACAGCTACTTTTTTATCTTCTAAGACGATAACCACATGGGGGTCACTCACCTAAACATGACAGTTTTAGCAGTTTTGTTTTTTCTTAACTGCATTTAAATTTCACAACAGAATCTCAAAAAAAGTCCTTATGTTTTAAACTTATATCATCAGTTGAAAATTTAGCTTTTTCTCTTTGCTGCATATTCCACAAGTATCAAAATGTGGTAAATGTATCCATTTTTGGTTATAAAGGTTGCAGACCCCCTATCTAAACCATTCAGGTACGGCTGTGGCTGAATGTTTGGGGTCATTGTACTGCTCAAGTTTTCTTGTGTGATTGCCATGGTTTTAGCTCCATCCATCGTCACATGGACATATTTCATCAGGGGGAACACATCTCAGAGGGAAAAGGTCATTTTTTTCAGTGCGATATGCAGTGTTAGTTTTCCACCACCACGTTTGGCAGGAAACTGCCAACGAGACTTTGTATAATTTTCTTTGAAGCATGAGTTCCTCCTTGCCACTGTTCCATATCAAGCCAGATTTGTGGAGTGCGCGACTAAAGGCTATCGTGACAACGGATTCTCCCCCTTGGCCCTGAGCTGTGGATCACTTCTGCTGTCAATTCAAGGCAGCTTCTCTGACAGCGCACACCTTGGCAGGCCTGAAAGAAATTCCTCAGCCATGCACTTCCACTTTAATTTGTTGCATTACTGTACGCTACATTTCACATGAAATTCAAGTAAAACATGATTACGTTTGTAGTAGAAACAGGATAAAATATGAGAAAATTCAAGGAGTTTTCAGGGAGAAAACTCCTTGTAAAAGGATCTTCATTTCAAGGCATCGTAAATTGAAAAACAAGAAAATATTATCAGGCTACAAATATAACTGACAGCCCAATCTTATGCAGGTGATGTAATTCCTGCAGGAATAAAGTTCTTATAGGAAGTTTGTTAAATCATTGAGTTTATATTTTGCAGTTATTCTTAGCAATGCAACAGATAAAAGCACACAAGGCCATGATAATCAGTATAATAAAAACAGAATCAATATCATCATTAGGTGTATCATTAACCTTAGTTTCATCCTGCTAAAGTTACTAATTTAAAGCATTTTACTGGCGTTAATCAGTGCTGCACTCTAAGCTCATGTAGAGGTTGTAGTAGTAGATTCATGTGGATTTTAACAGTCACCACTACTTACATTTTCACTCATTTATTTTGGACTTGAGTCGTAGCTTGATTGACTCTTGAGTTTGTGGTGTAAATCATATGTTTCGTGTTTTTATGCTGATCAGACCCAAAGATCCATCCGATTCTCTGGGGAAGACTGAGGTGTTTTGTCCTGGGATGTCAGCAGTAGAGATCTTGTATAAACTGGAATGTCTGAAAATGTTTGCGATCTTTAGATCTGATCTAAAGTGGAATGTCTGAAAATGTTTGCGACTTTTGTTACAAATAACAATCTAAAAAAAACTGTAAAAGTCAACAAAATTATCTATAACTGCATATGCAGGTGTTAGTCCTTTGGAGTATGGTGGACCCCTCTGATTCAACTGTCTACAAACTTCTTATTCCACAAATAAGAACAGCTACAAATTATTCACAGAAAACCTGCCTATTTGTAGATGAATCAAACATTGTAGCAAAATGACCAAACTACAATTTAATTTTTGAGTTATGCCTCTACTTGTGCATCAAAGGATTGAGTTGTTTTACCCTTTATTTACAAAAACAGTTTAAGGACAATTTTTCTTTCATATATTTACTACAAAAGGTGAGACATAATGGATATGCTTTCAACCCTGATTCAATGCTTTGTAGAATCTGCTGTTGAGACTGAATAACACAAGAGCAAATCTTTTGGGGTTTGTATGCATCCAGGAGTTGAACGTTTTGCCAGTCATTTTTTGCAGAATAATTTATGTTTGGTCAAATTGGATGGGGAGGATCGGTGAGCAGTCATTTTTTCCATCAATAAACCTGTGAGTTGTGTGTATATCTGTAGTTTGTCTGGACAATTTTAGCACATTGATGTGCTTTGGCAATTGTAGCTGCAGTGATTACATTTCGGGTTGCTGTCTTGATACAAAAAGAACTTCTGCTCCAGGTTCAGTTCCTGGAAAAGTTACACAGGTTTCATTACATAATTTCTCACAATTCCATCAATCTTCTCATCAACTCTGACTAATGGTGTGACTGGTGGTGCTGGGTTAACTCTTTCTACCATCAACAGCTTTTTGTGTGCACTCTAAACACTTCCACTGTGTTTCATTTTGTCCCTGTCATTCAAAAATTGAGGGGCAAAATTGCTCTCAACAATGATTGCCACTCTTCTTGAAAGGGCGGGTTTGTGGTGTGCACCACTAAGTGGACTCATGTTGACAGATTGTCCGACCTGAATTGTTTGCTGTCATGTGCTACTTTGTCTTTGTCATATTCAATCCCAGTAAGTTGCACCTTCAGGTTTGTGGTATAGGTTTGTGCGAGTGACAAAATGTGCTAAAAAGGCTCAGACTTCGGGGAACAAATGAAGGATAGAACTTTAAATGTTGCTGCTGCACATTTGCTTTCAGAAACATTACTGAGAAGCAAGCTTTCCTCTTATGTTGGTCTCTGGCGTTAAAATAAATAAATAAATAAAACTCCTCTGCATAGGTGCAACTTGCATACTGAACTTGAATCCACAGGGTATCAGGTGGCGGCAACACTCCAAATTTTGGATTCAGTGTTTGACACCAGCAGAGGTAGAAGGATGAACGGGAAAATTAGAGCCAAACAACAATTGCAGAGGACACAGTAATTCTATCTGTCTCAATCTCATGATCCAACACCCCAGACATTCGCTTTTAATCAGACACCTGGGAGCTGCATCCGTCCCATTTCATCAGCTCCAATCAATCCTGCGTCAATGAATACAGCGAGGCGGGAAATTTGGTTACATGATATGCTATTATGCTATTACTATTGGGTGACTGTAGCTGTGTGGCAGAGTAGTCGTCTTGCAATCGGAAGGTTGTAGGTTCGATTCCAGCTTCCTCCATCCACATGTCAAAGAACAACACTTATTTAATAGCACATATTAAAGTTGTGGGCTTTAAAAAAATAAATTAAAAATCAGTACAAGACTTTTATCTCTGGGAGTTATTTCTGCTAGAATGTCCTGTCATATGGTCTGGAACTTCAGTGAAGCTCCGCATTCATCCTGGCCACTGGTGCTGGAGAGTGTTGGGGATGGGGATGGTATCAGTGATGCTGAGGTCGCTGCAGGAGGCGAGTATTTGTCTGCACTGGGTAGGCTCGGTTCCAGCTGGCTCCTGCTACGTGTTTACATGCAAAAAGTCAGTGGCTCCCTCAGCACATGGAGCAGTGGGGGCAGCAGCTGGTTGATTGATTGGGATGCAGAAGAAGCCCTCCCCTTCACCAGCCCACCTCTTTTCTTTTTTTAAACTCAGGGAGCACATGAGACCCCCCTCACTTAAAGCCCTGCTCTCCTTTACCAACAAAGGTGCATGCTTTCACTCAACAATGCTAAAAAAAACAACAACAAAAAACAAAAAGCTTTTAAGAACGAATGTGCGGTTACCTAAACAAATTGCTCTCACGTTTTCTTGTTCAGAGCTGCCGCACATCCCACCACACTGGGTTCATGGGGGGGCAACGCATTAGTAGTCTTCACAGACACCCAAGCGGACCGTTCTCAATTCTTTATTTTTGCTCCTGCACATGCAGAATCCTTGCACTGGACGACCCCATTCCCGTCGCGCCCACTGCGGGCTGAGATGCATTTGTTGCAACAAATTTCCAAGTGCATTTCTATCCGGCAGCGTGTCTGCTACGAACGGGTCCCCCAAGGGCGAGAGGAAGACATGGAGTCCAACAAAAAGAGAAAGGGGAGTATGAGTGTGTGCGTGTACGCGTGTGCGTGTCACCCACAGCTCGCGTGGACTCCGGCGGACTACCAGCCAGCCACTGTCTGGTAAACGGGCGCGTGCGTCAGGGAATACGTGTGCACGTGTGCGGCCAAGCGTGTATGTGTGTGGTGGGACGATAGGAAAGCGGTACACACACACACACGCATACACGCTTAACATTCGCTCGCAACATGGCGTTGAAGCGCCGAGAGACACGACAGCTCTGCCCCGACTAATGCGGTGGTTCTGCGCGGAAAGCCCGGGGACCGCTGCCCGACAGAGACCCAAGCCTCCACAGAGACCCCCGTTACGCACCGCCGCGGACAATAACGGATTCCAGCGTGTGCGTGTCGCCGTGAGGGCTTGAAACTACGGTGTATGTGATTGTATACAGGCGCACGCTTTCTGCCCCACTGGTGGAAATCAAAGGCTGTACATGGCGGTGGAGAGCATTATTTGGCTGTTCTGTCTTCTTTCGCTGTATTGGGGTCCAACCAAACAAGGTAATGTTCCTTTTTTTATAATCATGAGAGAGCTGAGAGGGGGGTTGTTTGTATGTGTGTTTGTTTCGGCGGGGTGAAACCGGCCGCTCAGATTACATAGAAGTGCAGTCGGCTGCCAAACAGACAGGACGGAGTTCCTGGGGGGGGGGGGAGATTTGCACCTTGCGCCTTGCTGCGTCTCCTCGGTATTCCGCCGTCACCTCACATGGCCTCTGTGCTTGTTTACGAGACCGGGGGAGGTTGTTGCATCGGTGCTTCGGTTGCCTCCCAGCAAAGAAGGCGCCTATAGGACTCCTGGGTTGTCAAGTTGCAGAAGACCCGAATGTGAACACACTGGGGCCGCCGTGTTGAGCTGAGCGGGGAAAGTTTGGTGGCTCGGTGTGAAGACAAGTGAGTTCTGGCTTACTGTCCACCAAAAGAGAAGAAGAAAAAAAAAGCGTAACATTACATCTCTTTAATCCACGCCAAAAAACACAAAAGGTCTGCAAATGATAAAATAAAAACAATGA
>CAEGAD010066202.1:0-18496 GCA_903067055.1 Poeciliopsis paucimaculata | reverse complement strand
GATTTTGTGGAAAATAAATAGAAGCTACTTTTTTATATATGCCTTTGTCCTTGTTCCTTGCTGGTTGGACCGTTACAGTTTGAACCTGTGAAACAATTGTTTTCACTTTGTATTTATTTAAATTTTCTGATCAATTTTAGCGACATTTATTTGAGATATAGTTTATTTTAGGGATTTCTGATCAGGTTTTTTGCTGCAGATACTGATCACCTGGATTGGCTGCAAATTTTTCACATTAGGTATAAACGTCACTATGTGATCTGGCCAAATGAAAAAATAATCTGGTAACAAAATCACCTAGTTTAGACAAAAAACTTGGCAGCACAATGCAGCAAGTGTCCAGTTTGTTCTGTACATTCAACTATGTACAGAACAAAGTATTGAATGAGAATATTTCATTCATTCAGATCTAGGATGCGTTATTTGAGTGTTCCCTTTATTTTTTTGAGCAGTATATTTTGTGATAGGCAACACCAGTCATAGAATTTTTCACTGAGATCGACCGATTATGATGGCTGCCTGATCGACTGGCACACCACTAATTTGAATGTCACTTTAAAGTTTTATAATTTTTAAAAAGTCAACTGCTTTTCTTTAGAGTATTTATTATGTCAAAGTCTTAACTTTTTATGCACTAGTCTTATTTCCAGGTATGTTACCTCATAACATACCACATAATTTTTTGTTCATAAAGATATATCACTCTGGATGCTCAACATGCACTTCTAAATGCCAGACTACAGGTTATAATTGCCATTCACGTTGAGCTTGGCAAGCAAAGAAGCACTGTGTCTTTTAAACTTGACTGATTCTTATTTTGAAGCTTTACTGCTATAACGCCTCCAAAATTGTCCAGTTTGAGGGAGAGCAGCAAAGATGCCAGCAGTCCTAGTATTTCTGGTTTATTGAGAAGAAAAAAAAAATAATAATAATAATTAAGACTTTACTCAGGGGGGCTAGTAAAGCCTGGTGACCTGCCAGGCTTATAAAACAAGAGTGAAATTCTGCTGTATAAATCTGTCTTTTGGGATCATTCCGCTCCACAGGTAAAGTACACAGTACTAGACTTTTTTTTTTTCGTTGATCACCAATATCCCTTTGGCGGCGTAACGTTTTTCTTTGGTCTCTGATGGCTGTTAATGTTCTTTTTTTTTTTTTTTTTTTTTTTTTAGGTTTGTAACAATTCCTTGAGTGAATACCTTGATTACTAAAATTCCTCAGGGCAAATTACCTGCCTCAAAGGTTTGTTAAATTAAGTTTCATATTTAGGGTTAGGGTTCCGCAGGTGACTGATTTTTAAGGCTATATAATTACATCGATTCTACGATATTTATCAATTTTTCCCACCCATTTTTCCCCCCATTTTTCGGTGTGAGAGTTCACTGCCGGGTGGAGGTTGAATGACACTACGTCTATTACTACCAGTAGAGCGTAGCAGTGGTCCAACAGGATCTTACACCACTAGCTCGTTGACTTGAATTATTTTGCAGGTCATTTGTTTAACTTTCTGGCCATCGTGCTCTTCGAGTGTTGGTAGTTGTGTGCTGCTTTACCTGCCATCTGGCCGCTCTGGATGTCTTTTTTTTTCTGCAGTGAGCCGCTGTCCAGTGTTTCTCTTTTAAATGTCATATTAGATTCGTAGTATTGATGCATTTTGACGTTCTTCACCCCCGAGGTAATTATCCATCGTAACACAAAAACTTCCCCATTCACTCTGAGCTTTGAAGAGCCTCACCACATTGCTTAGCATTTATTGCCGCGCACTTGCGCAGTGCGAAGAAAAGCGGCGATGAGCTGCACACACAGGCTGCGAAGTGAGATACAGGTGGTCGGTTTTGATGACTGGCAACACAAGAGTGATTGGTGATCAACGATCATAAACATTTTTGCAGAATTTGGCCGATTATGATCAGCGGCCGGTCAATCGGCACACCTCTAGTAAGAATAATCAATAACAGGGTTTCCCCCATATAACTTGCTAAGCCCGGAGATTGGGACACTGAGGCAGTCCACTGATGGTCCACCATGTTTTTGTATTAAAAAATGTTAAGTTGACAGAAAATGTAAAAATATTACTGGGTAATTATAGGTTATGGGAAAACATCTCCAGTGAAAAACTATTCAAACTCACAAATCAAAAAATACAATTAAAATTAATATTAATTATTTGCACTTTGTTTAATCCAAATTTAGTCAGCGGCTCCATCAGGCCCCCAGGGGTCATAAATGCTAATATTTAAACTCAGACCACAGATACATAAATGTGACATTTATTGAGATGATCAATGCTGCTAAATTTGATTTAATGATTTCAGCATACATAAATTAACAAATTTTAAATTGTTTAACATTTAAATGTAAGATTTTAAGGAGCTGGTAAGTTTATTTTATAAAAGTTCAAATAATATTCACAATTAGATTATTTTGTTAAGATTAGCTACAATCTATTGCTGTAAATTTAATCTTTAAGTTTGAGCACTGTTTGTTCACAAATTCAAATTAGTAAACTGCAATTATAACTGATTACTTTGTAGGTTGGACAATTAAACTACTCCCTTTTTCGCAGATTAAATCTAACACAGAAGCTGTTCGAGGTGCTGATGTTTTTAGCAGCAAGAGGGGCCCCTAAGTCAAATTCTGCTCAAGGCCTTCTTACAGCCTTGGACCGGCCCTGCATGATTATTTAAATTCACTGCACTGCTCAGAGATGTGCAACAAAATGTGGCTTTAGTAGCTCTTCCATTTCGTGTCTGTTGAATTTTTAATAAGCGCCAAAGAAACTGTGCTGGTTGCCCAACTTTAAGGGACGAGTTTTTCAGATCTCCACGCCACCACGCACATTAACTCTGGCTGATTAAGTAGACAAAACATTTGATACAATTTGATGCTTTGTGTAACTGGAAAAATAATAATAAAATAATAGAAAACCAGCATGATCCATGACTACGAGGCGAGCTCGGAAGCTCCTCACCAGCCTGAACCTGCATGATGAGGTTAGCGCTGGTTCGTTAACTGCTAACACTCTGGCCAATTGGGAACACATACATAAACTTTACAGGGAAGACATAGCCCAGCGCTGGACAGCGTGTTGAGATGTAAACGCCGCACATGATCCTTTGTTCACAAATAAAAATCATTCTCACCACTTGCTCAATGCACATCTTTGAAAGCGCGACTACAAGTTATTCCTGCGGTTCACATAGAGCTGTGCAGCCAGCGATAACACGGCGGGGTTTAAACTCCTACCCTTAATGTGGAGTTTTCTACAGAAACATAATTCCTCACAGGGGCTTCATGTAAATATTCATACAAGTCAGCCTGTGTCCAGTTTGAGTGAAAGGAGGCTTCATCTCAGGGTAATCTGTGCTGAGATCAGACAGCGGAGAGGCGCCAGCTGTGTGATTAGTCCGTTCTCCTGGCTTTAAATTCATAAACTACAAACATATCTTTTAGGAATAAATTTGCTCCGCCTGCAACAAAGATGCTTCAATACGGCTTTAACTTAAAAAAATTTTTTTTTAAAAGTTTTGTTTTTTTTGCATTATCAATTGTTCTAATAACAAAAAGAAGCCAGGCTTAGCATGGCAGGGGGGCTAGTAAAGTATGGCGGAACGCCAGGTTTATAATACACCTGGGGGAAACCCTGCTATAGAATACTTGATTACTAAAATAATTGCTTACGGCAGCCCTACTTTTGTTAAAGTAATGGGGCCCAGTATTTATGTTTAGTCATGATGTTTTTCTGTTCGGTTTAATTGTGTAAATATTGCTGGTAGTCTGGCGGCATTCATCTGTTCAAAGCAGGTATCTTTTCCCACACAATTTGTGGGAAATGGAGCTGATATAATCTGCATCAAAATTTCTGGGCAAAATACACACACTCATGCAGAGCATGAAGACAGTATGGTACCAGGAACTGGAATTATTTGTATCCTGCAGCTCAAAATTGGCATTGGAAGAGGAGACTTGTAATCCAGTTTTTATTATTTTTATTTTGTATTCTTTCAATGTTTCAAATATTTGACAAGCAATGACTTTTGTTATTGCATCTATGCCTCCTGCTTGCCACAGTGACTTCACATTGTTTTGTGCCATCTTACTCATACTTTTTAAAAGTGTGAAATATAAACACAGAAACAGCATCCACCAATCTGGTTCAAATTTAGTAAATTGCATTGCGGTCAATACATTTGAATATTTCTCTTCAAGTACTTCCACTTGCCCTGCTCTATAAAGTGAATTCTGAAGATTTGGGTCCTTTCAAAGAGTCATAAATCCCTTCATTCCTTTTCTTCTTGTTTATTGGACATTGGCAAGCAACTGATGATGCATTGCCCAGTGGTAAGGAAGATGGACCAAATATTGCCCAGAAAAAACAAACAAAAAAAAAAAAACCTTTCAAACAAATAACTGCTTAAAATAATAGAAGATTATCAAATATAATAGTGTTTGTTTCCTTGCAGTCTCTTCAAATCCACATAACGACAACTACAATTGTAATGTTCTGGAATGTGTATTTTGGCTGTGCTCAATCCATCATCTGTATTTGATTTGTCATCACTTGCTGTGTGGAGCAGCCAATCAGACGTCAGGGTCTGTGGACGAGCCACATACAAGTCCCACTGAGTTTGACAGTTTAAATTAAATTATTTGATGACACCTGTGCGAACGTTGTCATAATATTTTAACTGTCACAAATACACAGCAAAATTAAGTATATTACTTAATAGTATACAAATAATTTCAGAACTGTAGCCCACCATTTATATGCACAAGTCCTAAACGTCACTACGCACTGTAGAATCTTTTAGACGCACAACATTTTTGTAGCAGGTTGTTGCACATTGTGGACGGTCCATACAACTGGTCTACACATGGAGACCATTCTTATTTGAAGGAGGACAATGTGGCTTTGTTAAAGTAATCATGCAGTCTAATGTTCAACTTGCCGCGGTTACAGAGAGGTCCATTCTATGTTTAAACACCGGTCAGTTTGAGACATATTGAGAGGAAGGGCGAACTGACCAACTTTACTCCATCCATTAGGTAAAGTAGCATAGCAATGCTTCCGAGCTCGAAATCTCTGTGGTTATTCGTTTTTTAAAGCCTTTAATCAGAACGAACAGCAAAGACCTCATGACCCGAGACTCTTGGTTTCGCCGTCTAACGAGTTACAAAAGCATGACTACAAGCACTTAACGCTAGCTAAGCTACTAGCAGCTATGTAAACGTTAGGTTGAGCGGAGATAAACTTACAAAATAATAAACAAATCGCAGTGGGAACGTTTTCAGTAAAATCCCTACCTGTGGTTTGTCTCTGATCTGATAATGTTGAGAGAAATTAATAATAAACAGTTAAAGCAAAGACTAACCTGTGTAAATTATTACTCCTTTCCTCCAATGTCACCGTGGGACTGTGGTCGACTTGCGCAACTACAAACGTAAGTTCTTTGCATCATCACGCCAAAGCTGACGAAGTGTGGCAGGATATGGCAGGCCGACTTAACATAAATTCACTTTTGTGTAACTGTCCATATTACATTCTAGCAATATCTAAAATTCATAAATTACATTATGACTATCCACAATGGTAATTTAAGATATCTGCTTTTACATTCTGACAAGAATAATAATTCAAGATATATTCAATTGCATTTATGAGCCTAAATTCCTTTCTATCTCTAATTACGTCGCCTCGTCTGTCATTTAATGTAATACAAAGCTGCAATTACGATTTAAACTCATCATCATAAACCTAACTCTCTCGAACGTAAATATGACTAGTTAAAATTATTTTTTTAGATATCTGAATTAATTACAAATTACGCCAAACAAAAAATATAAACATTGTTTTTGCACTCATTTTTAATGAGCTCTCGTGTTAAAACATTTCAAAAATAATTTCTCTCAAATATCTGTGATAGTTAGCACTTATACTTTGAATAAATAATTAATCTCATCTCTCAGGTGTGGCATATCAAGATGCTTATTAGACAGCATGCTTATTACACAGGTGAGCTGTAGGCTGGCCACAGTAAGTCACTGAAATGTGCTGTTTGCTTTATTTGGGAGGGTCTTACAAAAGTATAAATGCAACACTTTTGTTTTTGCTCCCATTTTTATTATCTGAACACAACAATCTAAAACATTTTTCAACATAAATAATTTATCTCAAATATTGTTTACAAATGTGATAGTGAGCGCTTCTCCTTTAGATAATCCATTCCACTTCACAGGTCTGGCATGTAGAGATACTAATTAGAGTGCCTCAGAAAGCACTCTGAAATGTGCTTTCAGAGTGGGCAGTGTGATGACAACTTGCCTCACACAGTGCAACATCCGTCGCATAGATGGATGTTGCATCCAACCACACACACTGTCTGCTGTCTATCAATCAACAACTTGATCAAGTTGTTGATTGTGGAATGTCGGTCCACTCCTCTTACATGGCTCACATGTCCAGTGAGAAAGCTGACCATCCAAGAACTGGGATGTTTTCAGCTTCCAGAAATTTTGTGCAGGTTCTTATAAGATGGGGCAACATGAGGAGATAGTTATGGATGAATGGCACAACAATGGGCCTCAGGATCGGCCACTACCATAACCCCGTCACGACCACGAGCCACTTTATTCAGGGCTCACTCAATCCACAACGTTGACATCAGCAAACGCTTGATCCACCCCCAACCACACACACTGTCTGCTGTCTATCCTGGTCTGGTGTGGTTACGCATGGTCTGCAATTGTGAGGCCGGGTGGATCAGTGCTATCAGATGTAGACAGATTTGTGAACAGTATTTGAGAGAAATTGTTATTTTTTGTATATAGAAAATGTTTTTGATCATTGAGTTCAGCTAATAGAAATAGGAGCAAAAACAAAAGTGCTGTGTTTATATTTTTGTAGTGTCAAAATTTGAAACACTTTTGGAGAAGGCTTTTGGTAATGATGTGCCCAGGCTTCGGAGAGCGTGTCTAATATTCATGGAGGAATTTTATGAAGTGCGTCTCGAGGCTGGTGTTGATGGAACAGGTTGAAGCCTCACAAAGCGGGCCATACCACATAACTGATTTAGGAACTGGCTCTCAGTTTGCCTGCAGATCAAAATAAATGTTTCATCTGCCACATTTTCTTGTTTTAGGATTTTATTGCATGTGCGTTTGCAAGTCATTGAATGAACCCAATTTTTTCTTGTCTGGCAACATTTTGATTTCTCCAAATAGTTTCACAAAGTAATAATAAACCATTGCCTATAAACACACGCGCACACACGCACACACACACAAAAACAACAAAAAACCCCAATGTAGATCCGGTGTTCTAATTTCAAATGTTTTTAAAAGCACACCTGTGCTGAGGTGTGCTTTTTGTCTTTCTGCAGAACTTATTGAGTTTTGCAGAAAGACTGCCTGAGCTCAACCAGGCCATTTAGGATACAAAGATGAGACAGCATTCGTCCATTGCAATATTGGAAAGTGACACAATGTTTTATCTCAAACATTTTGTGATAAAACATCCCAAAATGTGAAAAGCATCAGAACCTGCTGATGCTTTTCTTGCTGTAAGTAATAAACAATGTAATTTTGTCAACCATGACATGGAGTAAAAAGCCAATCACAACTCTCTCCCTTAGCTCTGATCAACATCCCTGCAGTCAACGCACACTCACTCAAAACTTGTGACTGTGATAAAATGGCACATTTCAGAGTGGCTTTTACAATAGCCAGCCTACCTGTGATAATCATGATGTACAATCAGCATCTCGACATGCCATACCTGTGCAGTGGGATGGATTATGTTCGCAAAGGAGAAGTGCTATCAGACGTAGACAGATTTGTGAACAGTATTTGAGAGAAATTGTTATTTTTTGTATATAGAAAATGTTTTTGATCATTGAGTTCAGCTAATAGAAATAGGAGCAAAAACAAAAGTGCTGTGTTTATATTTTTGTTCAGCGCATTAACTCAGCAATCAAAGGATCAACAGCTAAACTTGCCAAACTGACATGACCCAAAGACACCTGAGCCAAACTTGCTTAGCGGTTTGGCCAAACCATTTACACACAGTAGGAAAAACAAAACATTGATTAGACATTAAAATAATCCCCACCAAATACTCAGCCTCTGGAAATTTCCACTATTATTTGTACTTTGATCAGAAAAGATGCTTCAGTTTCACCCAACAGAGATAGACTTAAAGCTGATGGAAGACTAAAATTCTAGATTCTAGACAAATATAAAGGATCAGAGCCCATTTGAAATCTGAGAATTTATTTTTTATTTTTTTAAATAATCAGGAAGCAAATCAAAACATAAAGAATGCTGTCTGTCCCAACATGCACTGCACTCCCAACACACTAAAACAACTTTATTGTTGAATAAGTATGACATAAAAACACAGCTGACAGTCAACATAAACAGGATTAGTTTGGATACAAATCATTTCAATAACTAAAATAAGATCACAGTTAAATAGGGTTTAACTGTGAATGGGTTAGATAAAAATTTGTGACATTGCATACAGTAATTTTTTGAAGTATGACTTATTTGAGTGAGGCTGTCCCAGTTTCATCAGGAGGTATCACTAAAGACTAATGAATGAAGCATGGAGTATTGAACCTTTGGCCAAAGCAAAGGGCTGGAAAGGTTCATTGCTTCATGAAGCTTCATTGCCATCACAAGTGAAGGGTATCAATGACTGTATTCTTTATAGTCAGCAGTCTTTGCCATGATTGTGTAAGCGACTGAGGGAGAAGGAGAAAACTAAAAGATTCAGGAAACCTTTGCTGGTGTTCTGAGTTAATCAGCTGATTAGGGTGCGACACCATGAGTTTCAATTAATGTGATTTTCACAATATTCTAATTTTCGGAGAAACTGAATGAGTTTAGCTTTCTGAGATGATTGGGAATGATTATTGAATTTTTACACAATATCCTTATTTTGGTCTTCATATAAGTACATCTTATTTTATCTTTATTTCAACTACACTAATGTTTGCATATCTATGCTTGATGTCTGAGCATGTGAAAACATCAAATTCATTGTGCACACAAACTTAACCAATAAAACAGATTCTGATTAGCAAGAGGGCTAATTCTCATTAGAAAAATTTAAATATGTTTCACTGGGTTTTACTTAAAGAAATCAGAATGAAGGCATAACAATACAAATACAGCTTTCACAGATGTTAAATGGCTATGCAAGTATGACACAAACCCCACAAAACAATACACTGACGTTTTTGGTTGAAAATTACAAAATATGGAACAAATTCAGGAAAAATATATACTTTTATAAGGATTTGCACATAAAAGAGAAAACATGCAAAAGTAAAAGTAATAACAGCCAACTTGGAAAGCAGATTTTAAGACACACTGACATAACAGCCACATATCCACTACTACTTTGTGTAGTTGAATAAACTACAACAATGCAGCAGCATGTACCAATTTATTTTATATCAGGTAAAATTAACCTAACCCTATACTTATTTAACTTTAGCATGAAATGAAAAAGTTCATGATTTATTATAAATAGAAGAGGGGAGCAAAGAAAACCTAGCCAAGTTTTGCTGTCTTGCAATGCAGCTAATATTTATGGTATAACAATGTGATGGCATAGCATGACAACTTCAGTGTCTTCTTCTTATCTAGATGGAGATTTTCTTTGCTTGCATCAGTTAAAAAACCAAATGTATTACAAACAGAATGAGAAAAAGCTGTGCGACTACAGTATATAAGAATAAAAGAAGTAGGAGTTTTGCTAGTGGTACTTCGCTGATGCCATAAAATTGCATGCGCTCTGTAAATAAATTATTTTTCATAATGTTTGATAAGCATTTATATCCACAACTCTTCATCCACAGTGACAGAATTAAGAGCATGGATACTCATTTTCCAAGACGGAGAACTGCTCTTCTCCTTCAGAATGACCAAAATGCTCAGATGACATCAGTTGTAGAAGTCTGGCCACAACCAAAATATTGAGACTGTTTCCCAAAACTCTGTACTGCTGGATGATTGAGATATCCTCTGGAAAAGCTGCAAGGAAATTAAAAAATAATCTAAAAAAATATAACACGTAAACAAAAAAAATAAACATGTTAGCTTGATAAAGAAACCACTGCAATTCTAAGCAGTTACAAAGTTCACTTACACAACTAAAATATAAATAATGTTTTTACTTCGCAAGCTCACATTAGCCTCTGACTGGTGTTTAGACTTTGTTTTAAATTGATAGCACAGTGATTAGAAATATGTGCTACTTCTATTTTTCATATAACTGTATGGATCCCGTCATATCCTCCATTGATATGGTGAGTGTTGGACATGTTGAGTGGTGTGTACACTGTTTGCCTCCATACAGCTACCATTCCCTGATCTTTCACAATGGTGTTGGTTATTCTTATGCTTTGTCTATCAACCATGTAATCAAGTTCCATATTAAAGTCTTCCACATGCTGTACTACAATCCCTTCAGATTCTCTCACATGATGTTAGTGAGTAGAGCCTTCACATTTTTCTGATTATGTTTAGGAGGTATATAAAGATTAAGAGTGACATTCCTGCCACTCTTGCATTATGGAGATGTTTTATATATGAATGCTTCGACCAAATGACTTCAATCATTGAACATTTTGTGCTTTAAGATTTACAACTGGTAGTAGACGATTTACACATCATTGTGATTTGTATTCAAAAGCTAAATTGCCTCCTTTAAGTGAGTGTATTTAGCTCACTTCAAACAATCATTTGATGATCTTTATATACAAATCTCTACTCGGTCAAACCCCAGCATATTTAAGCACTCTCTTATATAGATCAGTTAGATCTCATTCTTTACGCTCTAACAACTTTATTCTTTTGCATGTTCCATGGGTTCGAACTGAAAAAGGGAATCAAGCATTCAGTGTGTTGCTCCTACAGCGTGGAACTAACTTCAGTCAGAACTCAAGATGTCAGAAATGATTTCATTGGACTTATTTCGAGCGGTTAAAGATAGGCAACAAGAGTCTATGAAACAGTGTCACTGCTTTTAACTTGTTTTTATTGTTTTATATTTGAGAATATGTATGAATTAGTTTTATTTCGTAACCAGGTTACTGAGTATTTCAGACTTCTGTCCAGGTCCCTCTTGAAAATGAGACCCAGATCTCAACAGGGTTTACCTGGTTAAATAAAGGAAATAAAAAAATATATATAAAAAAAATGAAAATTTAGTGTCACCACCTCTCATTCTAGTTTAGATCTTACATTGACACCACTGTTTAAAATTACTAAAAAATTTTTATGCTCTCTCCTTTTATTACTTGTACATGTAAGCTTCTAAAACCAAATTTCCAAAATTGCTAATGTTCTTCAAGTGACAGACATGTTTCCTCTTAATATATTTGCATTAAGCTTCCTCATTTTAAGTATCACCTTACTTCTCTTAATTGCGTTATTTGTTCCACGGACATTCATTCCCTCCATATTTACATCAAGCTATTTACTGTAGAGTTTTGCTCTATGGTTGGCTTATCACCCACAATAATGCTGAGAACTTCAAACAAGAAAACGCAAACTTCAAGTAACTGAAAACAGATGTTTGCCAGAGAATTTCTATGGTTTGAGGGGTATGTCACTTTCAACATAGAGGTCCTGGTGAGATTCAGCCAAGGTTCTTAATAACCAGCTTTTCAGGCACCACACTTCATTTTGTCTACAATGCCATGATAGATCTGTAAACATTTGGTCTGATTTTTTTTTTTTTTTCTCAGCATCAATTTCTACTGGCTTCAGCTGCTGGTTACATGTCTTAGAAATTCTCATGCTTGTTTGCTGCCATTCTGATGCGTTTTGCAGCTGCTGCTCATTCTCACTTTCTGCTGAAACACCCTACCTGAATTCTCTCCTCAGCTGTTCTGCCCCTGAACAAAGTCAGTAGACCTTGATTTTGTTCCGGGGAGTACAGAAGCAAATTCCTCTCTCTTCCTAAGTTCTTTTAATTAAGAACTTATTTTCTCTTTTAATTCACATTTATAGCATAAACATGATCAAAGAAAAGCTCTGGATCCATAACTTTTTTCTTTGTCTTCAGTACCATCGCCTTTATTTTTTACTGAAGTAAGATCTCCACTGCTGACTGCCAGGGTTTGTCTGGTCTACTCTTAGGCATTAATGCACTGTGTGCATACCGGCTGTTCAGAGCCGGGGTCCTATGAGAATACAGAGTTTCCTTCTGAATTCTCTTGTTTTTTTCTGGTGCAACAGCTGACAAACTTTTTAAATATTCAAAGTTTCACAGAGAAGGGAGTATTTTTAAGTTAACAAAATATTGCCAAAGGTGCATTGGGAAGTTGTGTCTAAATCTTAACAACTGAGTCAATGGCATCATATGCAGTGTTGACAACAATGTACAAAAACCTTAGTGAACTCTCGTTAAGACTTTAATATCTAATAATTTCAAAATTTAATAATTTCACAGTAGCATGTCCCAGATTAAAAAATTCTTTGCTGAGAAGCACTGCTAATCCATTTGGAAAAGTCAAATCCACATCTGTTGGTTTTGCCATATTTCAGTTGAATGTAAGAAATCTGGAAAGAGACAGATGCCTCAGTGGAAAACATAATGCAGCATTCTCAATAGTCTGGGTAAACTTCAACTTCATTTATTCTGTTGGCCATAGATCACACATTGCTCTTTTTCATCGATGAAACAAATGGTCTGAACTAATCATTCTCTCTTGTTGGACCCCAGCCATGAAGACCTGAACTTCATAAGAAGATAAACAGACTCGAATGAAAACTATTAATTTGCAACTTTCACTTGGTCAATGTTTATTCATACTGTACTGTGATATTACAATATTTTCCGGGCTATAAGTGCACCACACTGTGTCCTTAATAAATTTGCGATTAAGAACGTAGTCCTGCGTCGCAAAATGCCGAACCATGGATTCGTTCACACCAAGCTTACGTGCAGCAGCTCTATTTCCGTCCTGCACTACCAGATCTTTAGTCCTCAATTTAAAAGCTGCATCATATGAACTTCCTCGTGTGGTTTCCATGATGAGGGGGTGTGAATTTGAACAAATTTCTCTGTCATGCCTGCTGCCAGCACGTGCTTGTTCTAAATAAAAATGAACACTTTCTTATTTGATTTCCAATTTTGACTTCCAATGATTCACTTCTTGCTAAAGAGCCCCCTGGTGGTTGAAGAGAAATCCACAGAAAAGCTGCACCCGGTTATAAGCCGCATGGTTCAAAGCGTGGGAAAACAGTAGTGGCTTATAGTCTGAAAAATACGGTAATCTACAGTGGCTTCCAAAAGTATTCATACCTCCTGAAACTTTCCATAGTTTGCCATATTTCAACCACAAATTTTATTTGAAATTTTATGTTAAAACAACAAAAGCAGATGAGCAGCAGCATTTTTGACATTCATACACCTCAAACTTTAACAAACTCCTCCTAGGGATTTTGAGCTATCTGTTTCATCTTCAGTCAGTATGCAGTTAGGGGACAGTGGATTAAAAGTTATCAAAATCAAGACTTTTGAGTGTGGCCAAGCAGTAAACTTGGTGTACTCACCAAAGCAAACAAAACACTATAACTTTCACACAGAGATTGAAATGCACCAAACTTCATATGAGTCTTCAATGTTGGATGCCCAATGATACTATGTGGTTATATGCTGTCACCATCAAAGCTCTGCACCCTCAGAACAAGAAGTCACTATTATGTGTTTTTTTTTTTTTTTTTTTTTTTTTGAAAGCTCCATCTCTGACATTCTTGATCTAATCAGCATGATCTTGTGTCATATGATAGACAACAAGGTGATCTCCCTTGCTTTAAAGACTTATTTTGGCTGGGTGGGGCAAAGTCAGACGTCATGGCGTAGTCACAACGTCTTGAGGTACCACACTCTTGAGGTAGTTTGCAGCATAGTTTGAAGCAGCCAGGATAAGGGTAGGTGCCTCGAAATCCAAGGCCACAATTCTGAGCATAAAAAGGAGTGTCTTCTCTGGGTTGGGGAAGAGGTCATTTTTCTTGGGATCTTATTCACGAATGAGGGAAAAATGGAGCGGGATATCGATAGGCAGATTGGTGCAGCCTCTGCAGTGAAGCGGGCGTTGTACCAGTCTGTCATGGTGAAGAGAGAACTGAGTGAAAAGGTGAATTTCTCTATAAACCAGTCGATTAAGCAGCCAAAACTTGTTTTCTCTGTCTCTTCCTTAGAGATAGGGTGAGAAGCTCGGCCATCTAGGAGCCCCTGCTCCTTCACGTTGAGAGGAGCCAGTTGATGCATGTATTTATCAAGCTTTTGAGGTGTATACACAGCAAATCCAAGGCCAGTTTGAAACTTTAGCAACTGTTTACGTAGGAGGCTTTTCAGGGTTATCACGATGATGCCTGAGGCATAGAGTTGCCACACTATTTTGATATGAAAATAATGGGCTAGAAATAATTTAAAACTGAATGAACTGAGATAAGCAGAGTTGTGTAAAATGGAAAATATCAAAATTTTAACACAGGCAGGTCATGTGAAAAACAAAATCCTGACATTTTTGACTTACAGAAACTCTGAGGGAAGCCCATCAGGTTGGCTACTTCTCTCGGAGTAAAATAACGTAGATTTAATTTTAACATTTTCTGGAGCTTCTCCTCTTCAGTCAACTGTTCCAGATTGGTAAACACACTACTGATCTGCAAAGCACACAAAGAGAAATTTCACTTTGATGACATACCAGTGCATATGTTGTGTGATTGTCCAAGTGATAGCTCCAATTACATTAGAAATCATAGCTCAGTTAACTGGAACTAATCCAGAAGGCAAATGTTAGAAGCCAAGGATGCAGAATAACGACATTTGTCAAGTATCAGTGACGTTCAGGTCGGATGAATGCGACCTGGATATTAGGTCCCATTTGAATAGGATACGTATCAGATGCCCAGTTGGCCTCGGTCGCATTCGAAAAGAATTCAACTTGTGTTGTTCAGACTGGCATGAAAAGATCAGATACAAGTTGCATTACCTAAAAAGAATCGGAATTGGATCACTTTAGGCTGCAGTGTGAATGCAGCCTAAGTAGTTCTTCCTTAACAATAACTAACTTGCAACAACGTGGGCTGATGCAGAAACCACCACCATTTTGGTCACTGTCTGCTCAGCATCTTGGTCTGATCTTAAGCCTTTGAAAAAGACTTTACTTTACTTATAAAGTAAAGTCTTACTTTACTTGTAAAGTAAAGTAAGACTTATAAATTTGAAACATCTTAGCTTGAAGCTCATCTCTATAGTTTGCCATTACATCAAATTATTGTTAATTCTAACGTCATTAACACAACTTTTTTTTTTATAAAGGTCGACTCCACTGGCCTTTATCTGGCACTTGTCAGACAGGAAAGCAGGCTGTGAGAAATAGAGAAAACATGGGGTTGTTGGGCCGTGTCAATGAATGACACCTCCGTATGTCAGTTGTGCGATTTACCCTTACACCATCACCGAACCCAAGAATAAAGAAGTCTAAGGAGGTAATTGTGGAATGAGCTTCTAGTAAAGCTGCTTCAACAAACACCGTGAGCCAAAAATGTTTACACTGTGGCTGAAAGTAAAAACTACATACCTCATTTTCCATGCAGCACTGTAGAACTGATCCAGTTCCTTCCACATACCTCCCATAACTATGCAAAAAAGTATCACAAAATAATTAATTTTGCTTGTAAAAAAAATCTTATACATATTAAAAGCCATTTTTATGAGCAAGGAAAAAAAAAACCCAAATCAAATACAGAAATTTAGCTAAATGAAAACTAGGATTGTTATCACATCCTTATGAAAGAGGACCAACAAATTATTTGTTTTGCTTTCACATCTTTGACACAATATTTAATTTCTTTTTAATTGCACATCTGAGTTTGTATATATACTAAGCTGTCAAAAGTATTTGGGACTCCTCTTCAAATCATCTGGCACTGCCATCCTGCTACTAGCATTTGAGTAAAAATGGAGCTCAATGAATTCCACTGAGTTTAGTCAGAAAATTTCCTTCATGAGGTGATTTCTACAAAACTATGACAATTAAACAAAAATATTAATGCGAAATAAGTGATTGCATAAATATAGGCAGAAAGTATTTGGTCCGATGAGACCAAAATGTAACTTTTTGACCATCAGACAAAACACTATGTTTGATGGATGTGAACCACTGCTTATCACCACAAACATGCCATCCCCACTCTGAAACATGGTGGTGGCAGCATCATGTTGTGGGGATGCTTTCTGGCACCAGGCCCTGGAAGACAGCAGGTAAAGGAGTAAAACATTGGGAGATCCTGCAGGATAATCAGTTCCCATCTCCAAGAGAACTACAGCTTCAGAGAACATATATTTTCCCCAAAGCATCCAGCTAAATCTACACAGGGATGGTTTGAAGATAATAAGGTGGATGAAAACTGAGAATCTTCAGACATGTTTGGTTTAAGAAAATAAAACATTTTTAGAAAACGTGTATGCAGTGGTGGTTTTTGATATGGGCTACCTGGGTAGTTGCCCAGGGGTGGCATAAGTAAGAGGTGGTCCACCCGAGAACTAGAAAATAAAATATATCTTAAATGTCAGTTGTCCCCTGAACAAGATTGCAACTACTAGTATGAATGCTTAGTGGAGTAAGTTTCCCTTAGTTGCAACTGGGAGCTTACATTACCTGCTTTCTGTTAAAAAACACCGTAAAGAAAATGGATATTTTCTTACATTTTAATTGGTAGGAGTATGGCAGAAGGAGAGGAAGTGGAATATTCCTGCAAGAAGCACAACTCCGTACATGTATATATTTCAAGCTTGCAAAGTTAGGTATAGTGAGTGTGATCAGTCTGATTTTTATTTTTTCAGTCATTTGATAGCAATAGTATTTATGCAATCACTTATTTTGTTTAATATGTGTATTCAATTACCATTTTGTAGCAGTGTCGCTAACATTAAAACTGCATTATGTAAGTTTTAGAAAAATTTTTTTTTTACATATTTATTGTGACCATGTCCAACAAATGACAGTACTGGACAGATCATCTGTGAAAAACTTGAGCTCCTCCCAGTGCTCCGAGTGCTAACTAGAAACAACGAGTGCTAACTAGAAACAACCAGTCAGAGCCAGGACTCGGGTCAGTTACAATCTCGAGAGGCACCACTCTTCCTCCTGCTCTGTGCTATGCTGCAGAGAGCAGAGCCTGTTGTGAATGCTCTGTCTAGTTAGTATGGCCACAGACGACAGCAAATATACGGGTTTCCTGTAATGGAAAATTGTTTCTCCACTATTTAGCAGCGAGTAGATGAGCTTAATTGACTGCGCTAAGACCCTGCTCCTGGCTCTGATTGGTTGTTTTTTAACGGGACCTGTCCATATTTTCAGACAGGAATAGCAGCTCTGGGAGGAAATGGAGCTCGATCTATTCACAGATTACCTGTGAATAGCATACTGTCATGACATGGTAACATTTTTAGCACATATGTTTAAAAACATATTCTTTTACACAGACTATGTTTTTAACATGTTTAATATCTAAATATATATTATCTTTTGCATCATGTAAGCAGGCTTTTATTGGAAAAAGATAATAAATAGTGATTGAAACTTTAAAATATTGAAATGTATCAATTATGTTTAAAGAGTTATTAGACTTACCCTTTAGTGAAGCAGACAGACCTCCGGCTGTGGGGCTGAACAATATCCAAAATTGAGCCATACCGCAACAGGGTTTTAGGTTTAAGGAGATAAAGTTCCATGTTTATATTCATCTGAGGTTCCAAGTAGTCTTGTATTTGTTGAACAGATAGGTTTTTGTTCTGATTAGTCTTCTTTTGAGAATCCATTTGAGTCTCACGTTTATACAGGACATGAACACTGGCGTTGTCTTCCGATGGCTGGTCGGAATTCTGACATTTAGATCTCAAGACAGAGGACCGTTCAGGAAACTCACTGTCCATCACCTGGAAAAAGAAACAACCCTAGAATGAGAAATTTTGTCAAATACTCCATTTATGCGTCCATAAAATGACAAAACAGATGGCTTCTATGAAGAAAATATTACACCTCATCGGACAAAAAGTTTAATTACTGTGAAACATGACATCACTACAGTCAACACACATAATCATCAAACCACATGAAATTGTCCAAAAATATTTTGGTATGGTGAAATATTAAAGAGTTTCTTCCAATTGGGTGGAAGGCTGAACCCTCCCCCCACCAAACTTCACTCAACGCAGTGCAGTCAGGCACGTGCTGCTCTCCTAGCAAGTCCCAAAGCCAGACTCATTCACTGGATTGTTAGACAGAGAGGCAGGATTTGTTAGCCAAGTTCTTGTTGTTCCCACTTGGTATAATACTAGGCCTGTCACGATACCAAATTTTGCTGAGCGATAAATTGTCTCAAAAATTATTGCGATAAACGATAATATTGTTTGAAGACCTTTTTACACTGATTTAATGGAAATGATGTAATAATGCATGCCAAAGAT
>CAEGAD010066201.1:0-13092 GCA_903067055.1 Poeciliopsis paucimaculata | reverse complement strand
GGGGGGCTAAAGGCCTCCTTTTTTCTTTGGTAATGGATCCTTTTTATTTCACAAACTATCCATTTCATTTTTTTTTTTTTTACCCCCCCCCCCCCCCCCCCCCCACCACCACTCCACATCCCTCGGAACAATTGTCTACACTGAATTCATAAAAATTCAACAATCCAAACTATCTTGAATTTCAGTCGCGCGAGATTAAACGTGTACACATGCCAGTATGGACCTCAATCCTTTTGCACGTTATGTGAACAGTTGGACTCTGATTTTGGTGAGGAAGCTTAAGTTGCCTCTCACTCATGTCACATTTCGAAAGGTAAGGACCAATTTTGGAAGGATTCTCCACACTACCGACTCACAGAACTCCTCTCATTAAGTCACACATGCAGTGGCAGCTCAGCCACACTCCGGACAGAAATCCTCCAGGAACTGAAGATGGCTCTGGACATTTTGCTGCAATTCAGAAACTGCTACTCTGCTTTCAATTCCTATAACAAATACCAAATCCATTGACTTCTGCTGCTGTTTGATAGTATGCAGAGCTCTGCCAAAAATAATAATGCCCATTGAACATTTTCTTGTTAAAATCACAAAGTTCAATGTATATTTTCAGAATTGGCTTTTTGGCAAACATTGCATGCATAAATAAGGAATTTGATTTTAGTTTCATGCACTTACCGCACACTGACTTTCAGTATAAATAAACGCTAAAAGAAATAAGATAAAGCACTAAAAAACACTAAGTACACAAATCTGCATATACAGACTACTTTTTTTTAATCCGTTACCTATTCATTTATTTACAACAAAAACAAAAATGTCGGCTGTAGTGCAAATATGTCTTTCACTGTTTTTATTGCCCAGTATTTGGCTCCATTCATCTTCCCATCAACTCTGACCCACTCCCCTGTCGCGTGCTGAAAAAACGTAATCCTGTAGCATGGTGCTCCCACCAGCCTTTTTCACAGTGGGGATGTTACTTTCAGGGTGAAGTGCAGTGGTCGATTCCCCCCCCACATACCACTTTGCATGTAGGTCTTAAAGGTTTAATTTTGACCAGGGCACTTCCATATGTGGGCTGTATCCATTATGGCTTGTGGCAAAACGAAGCTCTTTCAAATAATTTCTTTCTTCTTCCCTCATATTCATGCAGGATAGCTGAGAGAAAAGGACAACAGTTGTTCTGTAGTCAGATTTCCCACCTGAGTTGTAAATCTTTGCAGCTCCTCTATAGGCCCATTGGACACCTTTCTATTTCTTTGCTTGATCAGTCTAGGTATATGGCCATACAACATTAGGCAGATAACGAAGAAAAAGGACTGAATAAGACTTTTAGCTATTGTTTTCTATAACCTAACACTGCCCTACATTTTATCCTCAATGTTATCCCTGACCTGCCTCAGGTGCGCTCTGTTTTTCATTGTGGTTTGTCCTTTAATGTTCTCTTACAAACCTTTGAGGCTTTCACAGAACAGCTGCATCTAAACTGAGATTAAACTACATAAAAGCGAACTGTTCACCAATTTAGGTGACTTTTAGGAGTATCTGCTTAAAAGATGCTCAATTCAAATGCATCTGACCCTCTTCTGATATTTGCAAGATATTTTAACAAACATGTAATATTTTCTATCCATCTTATTTATAGTCTTTGTGTTGGTCTATCACTTAAAATCTCCTCCATCTAAAAAGGAAACCATTGAAGCCTGTGGCTTGAAATTGACAATGTAGAAAAAAAAAAAAATGGCACGGTCCTAAAGACTAAATGTAGGGTTGTGTTGAATTGCTAGTCAAATGTAAAAGCAAAGGACAAAACTAATTACATGTGCAGCTCTTTTTTTAATATGATGACATAAATGATCATTTAAAACAGATAAAAAGACAATCAGGGCTGAGCTACAGTGCATCAGCGAACAAAGGTCATTAGAATCTCTTTTTTTTAAATGAGCACTTTGTTTAATTGCATTATAGAGATTTCTGCTTTTTTGGCCACTTTGCACAGTAATATTGTATGAAAACCAATTGTAGCATTTTCTGAACTAAAACTTAAATTATTTGGAGAGGTGGTGAGTGACTTGTTACATTTACTTGAGAAACTGTTTGAAAACAAAAAATTAGGAGTACTTTTACTACACCACACTTTCATGGTATAAAAACCATAAAAGTGTGGTTTGATACCATAAAACCAGCCTGAGATATAACTTCTACAACTGGACTTTTCTCGCCTCTGTGCCCTCTGATCTAATGGTGCTACAAACTCACAGATGTATTGTGTATCTTTGCTTGAGGAAGTAATAACAAAAAAAAGGGTTTGATGGGTAACATGTGGAGGCTGATGAATGTTTTGTAATTTGCTTTAGATTGACGTTACCACCAGTGTGGAGCTCAGCGGTCAGGAAAGAAATGAGGGTCCTGCTGTAAAACCTCAAAGGAAGTTTCAGCCCCATGACATCTGGAGCTCAAATCTAAACGGGTCGCACTAGCAGAAGCCTGAAAGATAAAGCAAATATTTTGGTCAGCAGCAGGTATGGAAAACTGCATGTGCCACAATGCAATAACTTTCAAAGTCCTAAAATTTGGTATCTATGCATGTGAAAATGTGTGCATGTTAACGGAAAGCATTCCAGCACGGCCAAGTACGCTTGACAAGCCCAAGTCGTATTTTTTCCCAAACTTTCTTTTCCAAAAACATTTCTTTTTCCTACACCTCCAGTGTTTTTTTAAAAAAAAAATTATTTTTGTTGTTTCTTGCTTCCTCTTTACACAGTTTCTGCACTTTCATTCTCTCTTTACTACACTCCCCTCCTCCTTTCTATTTCATGCATCATTTCTCTGTTTAATTGCTGCTGGCTGAAATCTTCTCCACATTCCATGCAGCTCAGCATTCCTCCGGTCCTACACTATAGCAGCCTTTTGCTATTCAATTACCCCAACGCAGACAAAACTGAGCAAGGCGGACCAGAACCGTGTGGGCTCTCAGCCACTGAAACACCTCTCTGGACAGCGGCCAAACATCGGCGATAACAAAACGATACACGTTCAAATTTGAACTTTAAGGTGGGGGAAAAGAAAAGCTACAGTAACTCATTTAGTTTTTGCTGCATTTTGCCTTGCTGTTTGATTACATACGCAGACTCTGCTAAAAGAGTGTGCCTACATATGTATTTTGATTAATAGTCTTATTATTAAAGTTTTCTCCAAGATCTTTTATTGATCATGAGTGAGTCTGACTACTCTGCAAAAACTTTGTCCAGCACAAGATTCTTGATAGATTTAAGGCCTGGTCTTGTAGTCAGAACTCATTCTTTGGGTTCATAATGCTGAACCTAGACCTGACCAACTGCACAGAGCATAGAACTGCCTTGGCTTGTGCAGTAGATAATAAACATGATGGGTACATCCTTTCACTTGTCTCCATTCTTCCCCTTGTTTGGAGAAAGTCAGCTCTGGACTCATCAGACCACATGGTCTTCCTCCATGGCTCCAGAGTCCATTTTTAATTATTTTTTTTTACACATAACAAGTTCATGTTTAACTTGAGAGGTTTTAGCTGCAACATAGTAGTGGCTTTTAAAATGTTCTTCCAAGGACATCATTTGTTTATACTCACTTAAACTCTGACCATATTGTTTGTCCCTTTAATGTAACATCAAGCAAACATGGCAATAACTGTAATGTGTCCCCTTATGTTAGGTTTGGATCAAAATGGTTTCGCAAACCTGGAATAAAATATGTTTCAACACAGATTGCTTTTATTAGTTGAGGAGAAATATGTCCAATTCATGTGTTTACTTCTTTGGAGCGCACTTGCTTAAAATCTTTATAGACACCAATAAGAAGCAAGGGATTAATTCATAGTAGTTTCCTTTTTGTGTCCAGAAATCAGTATGCCATTTCCATTAATGGTTCATTAGGAGCCACAAGACACTTCATTCATATATGTGGTAGTAACTCCCCATGTAATTCTAAATGTTTTTAAGTTCTTTTAAAATGTGCCCAAGATTTAGAGATTTTAAGGCTTTAAGAATGTCAGTAAATTTGGTTTTAAATCTAGGAATATATATTTGCAATCCAGAGTGTGGCAAGACCTTTTTAACCACAACAACTAAGCTGGCTGATTCTAAAAAGGAGGGGAAAAAACAAGTTTTCCAACTTGCATGTTTTTTATATGGTTGCTGATTATGTAAATACTGACAGCATATCCACTATTGTTAGGGGAAAAAACAACAACAAAAACACCCAACATGGTGACTAATTTTCACAAACATTAAAAAACATCCCTAGCATCCCCAATGCTAAAAACTATTAAGCACACTCACTACAGTAATTATCTGCCTTCAAGTCTTCCACTTATGGCAGAAATCAATACATAGATCAAATACGGTTCCATAAGCATTTGTCTAACTGTGAGAGGAAAGTCTCACGTGGATATTAACTGCGACATCTGGCTATGCTGCAGTGGGAAACCTGTTCAAACCCCAGACATTAAGTGTGGTGTTCTCCTGAACATTGAAGCAACTGTGAACAGCATGGTAAGATGGAAAGACCTGGATAATGACTTGAGGAAAAAAGATTGTAGCAGCAAATCTGTTCACTAAGGGATTTAAACTAGTATTATTTTAAAGTCTATTCTCTGGGCTTTGGCCCACTGACGGTAACAGAGTTACGTTTGTGGGCCACTTTGCTCAACCAAACCTTTTCAACTGCCCACACACGGATAAGCAAAGGCTGAAACTTTATTGCACTCAAGTATAACCATGTTGTTTTGCTTGTTTTTCCTTTTATAGTCATTTGTGGTGCTTTCTGTAATCGGGATTTATACCTTGAAATACCCAGATCTGCAGATTTTGTTGGGTATATATATATATATATATAATTTTTCTTTTTCATTTCATGTGGTGTGTCTCAGCTGGCCCCAGAAAAGCATTTGGGTAAATAGACCACACAATTTTAGTGTATAAGCTGAAGTTCTCGGGGTTTAATGATTACGTCACATTAATGGATCAGATCATCTTTTGAAAACCACATACAAATAGTATTTTTGAGTAGAACTCCATCAAGCTCTTTAAAAACCACTGAATGGCTTAGCACCAAAATGAATTAAAGGTCTGCTGTTTTCGTATCAACCTTCCAGACCTCTCAGGTCTTCTGCTTCTAGTCTGCTGTGCAGCCCCACAATCAGAACCAAACACGGAGAAGCAGCAATTAGTGTTTATGCACCACATATCTGGAACAAAATGCTAGAAAACTACAAAGGCGCTGAAATACTGAGTTAATTTAAATCAAGGGTGGATCCCTCCTTGTTGAAGGCTGCCTTTGATTCATATGATCTGGAAGATGGCTCAGTATATTTCATATATTTGCTTGATGTTTTTGATGATGGCATTTGATAAAATATAATGTTTATTGCGTGTTTCATAATTGGTTACTGTATTATGTTTTTTTTTTGTTTTTTTTTTTTTATAGAAGGCACTTTGAGCTGCCTTGTTGCTGAAATGTGCTATATAAATAAACTTAGCTTGATTTATACGATTATTCTGCCGGTGACAGAAAAATAATGTATCCACTGAGTAAACATTTGAGAAATTTGTCCTCTTCATTCAAGCTTTGGATAATTTTATCAAAACAGAACTTCCCTGAAAGACAAAATTTTAAAACTAAATGGGTGAGAATTGTTTGATATGTAGAAGAAAGTATTTTGCTTGTGATTCTTTTTTAGTTTTTTAAAATTTCTACAAAGCCAGCTGCCATCTTAGTACCTTAATCAGGCTAGGCCTTTTTATTTTTTTTCTTCCTAACAGTGGCTCTTAGTGACTGTGACAGCTTCAAATCTCTTCACAGTGAGCAGCAGAGCAAACGCTTATATTTGCTCTTGTATGAATTAATTTGAATGCCATGCTGCAGCAGCACTTTTCTCGGCCAAACCCCCACAAAATTTTTTATCTACAAAACAAAAAAAAAAAAAAAAAAAAAAAACGCAAAAACGCTTTTCTGTTTCTCTCTCAGGCCTCACACATTGTAATGGTTCTATTTGTGTCTCGCACACACTCGCATGCACATGCACACACAATATTCGCCAAGGTATCCAGAGTAATTATCAGGCTGTTAATGATTGCCGTGCATCAGCAGTGCTCCAACCATTCATTACAGGCGCTTCTGCAGGCCCCTACTGGGCCCGCGAGACTCCTTATCACACACCACACAACTTGACGGGCTTAATGCAACCTATTAACCGACAAAAGTCTAGATGTGAAGTTTGTCAAACCACTCCCATCAGTAATACACTTTGATTTATGTTTTTGTATCAGTCCTAAGTTAAGCCCCGGATTGGGATAAGGAAGCTCGAGTTATTTTCTTCTTTTTTTTTAATCTTCCTATGAGAGGACAGTGCCTGGAAAACTGTAATTACTCTTGTAAGCACTACGATGAAGTGAGGGAAGTGTGGCCGCAACTTATCTTTGGTGTTTTTTTCCCAGTCTCGTTTGAACAATAGTGGGTTCCGTGTCGCATATATGATAAGGGTGTATGAAGCTATGCCAATGTTATAGCCACACACGCCTTCACGTCTTGACAGCTTATGAAGTCGTTCTTCTTATCTTTCAATCAAGCCCATCCCTTTTCTGCATTCATGTTCTCTGCTGTCACTGACCCCTGTCAATGTCCCACAGAGACGTTTTCACAATGAGAAATAGAAGGTCGATAATGTCTGTGTGCTTGACAGTAGGGAGTTGTCACTCTAGCCTTAATGAGAAGCTATCCCTTGTGCGTGGGCATTTGATGTGCATATGCATGCAATTTAGTTTGAGGGCTCGTGATCATTAGAAGGTGTCATTGATGACAGGGCAAAGTATAGCATAAATATTCAGGAATATAACCACTGAAGCTCAAAATGTTTAAGCTCCTTAATGGGCCCCTTTTGCTAGTGGTGCTTTGGACACACTTTTACCTTCAGAACTGTGGTAATTTATTCATGTCAGTTAGATCCAAGGAACATTTCGACTGACGAATGACTACCGTGGAAGCCATTGGAGGACAGGGGTGTCATGTTCAAGAAACTTGAGCTTTGTGACATGGCGCATTATCCGACTTGAATACAGGACAGGCTGTGGTCACACAAGGTTGGAGATTCTCGGTAGCAATACTTGAATAGTCGCCTTCTAATCAGGGCCTATACAGTTCTACGGCACATTTTTCAAAATGGTGCCGTCAAAGTTGCACATTTTTTAAGGTAGTCTTACAAAAAGTTGAAATTGCTTCAACTTTTTGAAGCAAAAAGTTGAAGCAACTTAAACTTTTTGAAGTTGAAGTTGCTCCCCTTTTTCGCATCAAGTTATATTCCTTCCTTCCCTGAGATGACCGGGGGGCATCGTCCTGTTTCTGGCCTAATGTCTCCTCCCTGACTTTCTGCTCTTTCTATTGTGACAATAAGGATTTCTATTAAATATGTGGAAAGCAGCGGCAAGCAAAATGTCTGTGCATAAATTAAAGAGGATTGGCTTCATTCATGACATTAACCAAACTGGGCAACAGCAACAGTGTTATCTTCTTATTAACTAGATTAAAATGATATACTGGCATGGATTAACTAATTATCATTTAGCTAATATTATCTTAATGCAGCAGCAATTCTCAACTTACACGACTTGTTTGGGGGGAAAAAATATCAAGATTTCTTGCCTTTTGGCTCTGGCTATTTGTTGGACGTGACTCAGACCGTGCAGCTTAGCTCAGCAGCAGTGGTCTGATCCACAGGTGTAACCAGCATCAGCATATGTACGCTGGTTATGTGTTTAATTGGATAAAATGTGGTAATATGATTTCTAGAGCTTTAAACTGTTGTAACATCTGAAAAAAGTTTGTGGGACAGAGGGTACAGATACAGGAGGTGGAGGGAACATGTCGTGCATGTACCCTGCGTCAGTTATCCCAGTATTGTATGAACAGACTAAGCTCTAGTTCACAAGTGCCACATTTGTACTGCTGGTGATAAGGTAAATGCTTTTGATGAGTTAAGTATGGCTGTCTGTATGCTGATGCAGCTAACATTTGGCGTTCTCTGGACACCAGACTGATGTCAGTGCTGTCTTTTTATACTCTATAATGTTTCTGTTAGTGGAATTGGTATTTGTTTTTTAGGATGTTTTTGAATACATCCATGTTTACTCATGGTTATTTTTGTCTGATTATATTTGTTTAATGATCTGCAACACGTGGGCAGAAAAAAATCTGCAACAGGGCACATACTTTTCACAGAGTTGCACATACTTCATGCATGCACCCTGATTTATGTTTGCAGTTTTTTTTTTTATTGAAGAAAAGTAGAAGGGAATATAGGATTCCATGATGCTATCTTTCTTTCCCTGTATATTCATAACACATACATACAAAAATGAGTATTTCCACTTTAGATATTGGAATTAAATCTCTTTCACAAACAGAAAACTAGATTCACATCATAAACATAATAATAATGAATACGTATCTCAACACTGACTTTTCTCCTTATAAATCTCAGCTCTAAACACATTTTGAAAAATGTCAATATTTATTATTAATGCCTAACATTTGCGGACATTTTTGAAGTGTAACCAAAATCATATTCCAGAAATTCATCCACAATGTTTGTTTTTGTTGGGTTTTTTTTTTTTAAAGCACTGCTGAATGGGAAATTTCTACTGCCAGAGAGCCAGCATCCCTAAGGCAGTACAGCAACAAAGCTAACCCTAGTACAAGTAATCTCCATGTTGGGGGTGTTGGTAGTAACACCATGCTCCAAGTGTCGGCCTTCACAATTACAGGAGCGTTTTCTCTGTGGAATCGTGTCACAAACCCAGGAGCAGGTTTTGTAGCCTTTGCCTATTCAGCACTGCAAGGCAACACACTCAGCACAACACAGCCCCCCTACGTCCTGAGCTAATACATTTTTATTACTTGTGTCAGGCTGTTTTAAGGTACTACTACACTATGCAAATGATGAATTCTTCCCCAGGTATATTTTCCTGCTGACAGATTGGAGAAAAGCTGAGTGTCATGATATTGATTATTTCCCCTTTGGCTTCAGTTTGAACTATTTTATTATTATTTTTTTTTTTTTCCTGCATTAGATCTAAATGTGAAAAGCTCCAGGAATGTTTCCTGAGAAAACAGCACAGAGGAGAGAAAAACTTAACTTGGACTGAGGGGAAATAAAAAAAGAAAACCAGAGACTTGAAAGTTTCCAATCAAGATGTACCACATCTTAACCTGTTGCTGTGTGTTGCAGAGGTGTGTAATTCCATCTTATTGGTGTAGAGACCAAAAGAAATGGCCAGAGCAGCCTCCTATTACTTATGTTTCTCTGCCACTCTTGGCCCTGGCTAATGGGATATGCCTCAAACTGAACAATAGTTCCATTAAACGCCGAGTCAGAAACAAGAAGTTGAACACAAAGCCTTTCAAGGCTGAGCTAGCCGAGCTGAAAGATGGAATTTCAGCTGCTGGAGATTAAAAGCCCGCAGCAGCAGATGGAAGTGTAAAAGAACGAGAGAATGAGACGAGGAAGGGGACAAGAAAAAAAAAAAAGAAAATCATAGATGGAGATGGGGGGCGGAGGGGACGAGGAAGCGCGGGAGCAAGACAGAGGTGGCAGGCAGTCAAAATGGCAGTTACACTGTAAATAAGATCTCCCCACAGGGTGCTTAACTCTGGACTGCCTTTTGTCTGGCCTTTAATAGCTTACAGGGCTGAGAGAGACAGATTAGAGCAAAACTGCTGGGACACAGAAATATAGGCTTTGTCTGTAGCTTGGATTTATCTCTCACCCCACGTCCGAACTTTTGTTTTCCTCCAGGATCTTCGATGTGTCGACTTGTAAAATCTGAGTCGGCTCTTTGTTTTTGTTACCTACTGAGCAACCAGAGATCATTTTCATCTTTGATCAGTGTGCGCCCTGCATAATTCCGCTCGACAGCCGTGTCCTTAAAACTTGCACTGATGGATGTCAGTTGTTTGGAAACTTGAGCAACATTGTTGGGATGCATTTTTTTTCTTTCTTCCCCTTAGTAAAGTAGGGAGAAGAAAAAAAAAAGCACAAAATGAGTGAGGCTCATTAATCAAAGTGCAGCCTAAAGGGAAAACATACTGGGCTACATTAATTTTCACAGCAGAGTGGCTGAGGGAAATGATTAATATATTATCACGAGGAAGCAGGTTAAAAAGCTCAGATTACTGTCACATAATAGATCGATGAAAATTTATACCGTATTTAGCTATTTTGTCATCCTAACCAGGTAGTAAGGAAGAAATGCAAAACGCATTCAGCGTAAGGCTCATTGTGCAAGTAGGAATAAATAATTTTCTAGATTTCATCCCGACTAATCTGCACAGGGCTAAAATGGAGAGACAAAAAGCAAAGGGCGGAGAGGGAGGGGGTTAAATTAACATAAAACACATCGCATTTAAAATCAGGTGTCGTTAATAATGAGCGCTTCTGTTTGAAGGAGCTCTTCATTAGTGTGAATGAGCATGTGATTGCCCAGGCTTTGATGTGACTTCACACGGCAACAACCGGATCGGGGTGGCTAATGAAGTACTGCAAAAACAACGCAGAGTTCAGCACGTGTCGGCTCTTCTTCTGACATTTTAAAAAAAGTGAACAAGAGACAACCTAACTCCCTTTCATGTGACACACCCAAGTTTAAGGGAAGCTTTTAGTGCAAAAAGTTGAGACGAATGAAACACGAAGCAGGCTAAATACTGATATTTGGAGTGTTTGTGAATGAATAAAAGTTTGAATTCTAACCAAAAAAAAAAGAGGTACTGATACCGATTGGGCTTGATCGTGATACAAACGCAAACCTCTATAGTTTTTAGTGGAATTTTATGTGACAGATCAATACATCAATCAGTGAAGTCTTATTTGATAAGCAATTGTATGTCTGATCTTTGATTGGACTTTATGAACATGCCTTGGACAAAACCAGACCATGGTAATCCCGGTTGTGTTTCTTAAGGTCGTTGCAGTGAATTTTCATCCCAGGCTCAACTAGGCTACACACTGGGAAATAAATGGTGTTTCGTGTCATGGACGGTCAATGTGGATTGTGTTGGGGGTTGGGATGATATAGCTTCATTTAAAAAAGTTTTCAAGTCATACCAATCGCTCAACATGCTTTATATTAGAATCACTTCTGTGCTCACATGCGGAAGAATAAATCCACACTGGCGAGTTGTGCTGGACTGTTTCTGTTTTCAATATACAAAACCCCACAAAAAAAGCTGTTTTTGTGCTTAACGTTAGACAGTTAAGCACTACTTTGTGTTGAGGTGTGTAGCTGTATTGTGACAAAATGTGAAAAGGTTTAAGGGAAATGAATACTTGTACCATAAAGTGCTTGGTGTATGCTGATTGCGCCGAACTGTTGACAATTTAATAAATGTCATCTTCATCCAATCCCTTACAGGCTCTTGTTTTGTCTGCTTTGATAATTTCCCTCTGTTAATTGACACCTCTCCCAAACCCTCGCCACATCTGAAAAACAGAACAACAAAAGAAACTGCAAAAAAAAAAACATACAAGCACACATTTCCCAAAGTGGTCTTAGCAGCAACAACACAGGCACCTGCATGTTTTGATGGCGCGATGCTAATTAGATGCTGCATGAGCGGATGCTCCTTCCGAATGAGAAGAGAGCCTAATTAATTTTCAGATTCAAGCTTTGATGTGTCTAATTGCTCTAAGCTTCCCAACTTCATTAGTCAGCGTGCTCCCTCGGTGGACGGTGAAACCAGGTCCCTGCGGTTAGTGCAGAGAGTTTTCACCTGTGTATTTTTAGGCTCTGTTATTATTAGGCACACTCCTTGCTGCTGCTACGTCTTCAGCCATGTCTAAACCCAACAGGAAGAGATCCTTATGATGTAAAATTGTTCCTCCCTGCATGTGTGGGATTTTGAGGGGAATTAATCGGCATTGTTATTTCTGTTTATGAGCATGTTGGGATTTTTTTTACGTGTGGAAACAGTGGGTCTTTAAAACAATGAGGTCCGAGTAGATGTGTACAGTTTCCCCAGCTTTTCGGGTTTTTTTAATGGGTCTCTAATTAAATTGGGTCTCTATTTATTCTATTTCCCATTGAGTTTTCTCTTTTAGAAACAAATTCACAGCAGCGTGTTGCCTAGAGTAAGATTAAGAACATTATCTGTTCCGATTCCTCACCAAAACAAACTTCTGAATATAAAATCAAGACGTGAAAACCTTGAAGTATAATTGTGAATTTTTTAACAACTGGACACTTTTACTGTTACAGCTTTTTAATAGCAGCCATTGATATTTTTCAGGTTTTCACATGAAAGTTTCATTTTTGTGGCTTTGTTTTCTGCACACATATTTGAGGACCTGTGGTAAACGTCATTACAATTTAGTTTAAGGAACTTCACAGTTTCACTAACATGTCTTACATTGACTTCCTCCATTCAGTGTGATAAACATGGCTAATCAATAAAAAAAAGTTGGTAAATTTTGCAAAAAAGAGATTTTTTTTTTTGTCATCAACATAAAAGTAAAAATCTGATTTATACTTCATGGCAGTTCGTTACCAGAAAAAATGCTCTTCTCTTAATGCCAAAGTATTAGCAACTAATATTGTTTAGAAAACATAAGATCTTTTGAAATACTGCTTATTTTACGCAACGAATTTAGAGTTGGTAAACTTTGCAAAAGTAAAATTCAGATGTTTATTTCGTGGCACTTGGTTACCAGAAAATGCGCTCGTCTCTTAGCAATAGATTACCAACAAATACTGTCATTGTTCAAAAAACAAAGGATTGCTTATGCTCTTTTGAAATACTAGTTATCTTATACAACTTAAAAAAACATTTTCAATTTTCTGCAAAATTCACCAACTGTACAATTCTTGTCGTTGGTGGTAAATATATTATAAACTAAATCAAAATCAAATCAAATTTTATTTGTATAGCACATTTCAGCAGCAAGGCATTTCAAAGTGCTTTACATCATAACAAACACAAAAGCACAAAGTCATGCAACATAGAATAAACAATCAAAACATTAATTTAGACGGCCGTCAAATTTATAACTTGTTATCCATTTATCTAAATGTT